>CBVK0103220159.1:0-15713 GCA_900067695.1 Picea abies
TTTTCCTGGTGGGCCCCATCCTAACATGGTGCAAATCCATTATGTCAGACCCCCCTCACTCCAAATCATTTACTACCTAGCCCCCCCCACCCTCCGACACACCGCCATACCATCCTTCCTATACCATCGTCGCCTCATGACATCACACTCCACTACTCCACCATCTCGTGATGTCACACTCCACTACCTCCCCTTACAAGCCTTGTCCCATCACTTCATCGACATATTCTCCCCACTTACCCGTCATACGTCAGATCCCTTTTCACCTACCCTCCAATCACTGCCTTCCACATCATCCTGGCACACCGGTCACCCGTCCTTTGTTTTCCACCTCATACCCAGTTATCTGTTAGCCAATTAATATAGGCTAACATATCTATTATCTTGATGACTTGTCCCCCATGCCCAATGGATACCCATTCTCCCAAATTTAATCCTGTTTCTTCCATTATCGCACCGTTCACATTTTCTCCACATACTAGAATCTCTTTTCACCCGTCATTGTCAGCCAGTAACTGAGATAAAGTCAATCACCCGCTAATGTTTTTTGTTTCAGTTTGCAGGTACCAGTTGAGTTGATGGTGCAAAAATATAAGAAATCATAGGTCGAGGAAAATCCATTCCTCCCGCCTCCTGTTGATCTCAACCAGATTATGTTAGCTGACAAAGACTACTTGATCTCAGAGACCAGATGAGAATTCGATTTTGCCAAATTCCATTCATGGTTTAGGGACACCTTCTTGGATCAAAGTGATGATATTGGAATCTGGGAGTCCAATCTCCCACTGTATCTCTTTCCCCAAATTCACCATTTTCCCGAATTCACCCTTAACTGTCAAGCGCATTATCTCCCTGATCAGAGAGCCATTGTTTCCTCGTCTGGAGAGACCCTTTTCACTATCACACCCGAGGCCATTGACCATATGATGCAAATCTCCAGAGCCAAATCTCCCTCTCCTTTCACCCTTGAAGTTATAACTGAAATATACCAGAATCTGTCTTTTCCCCAGAGAGCATAGATTTTTGAGTTTTTCCTCCCACAGAATGACCAATTCCCCAGGAAAAATCCCCCTACCATTCTTCCATGTTTTCAGAGAAAGGAAATGAAGTCATTTCATCCTTCTATTGTCTTCTTGGATATCATTCAAACGAATGGGTGGACGAGCCAATCCTAGGCTTCTTGTCAATTTTTTTTGCCGAAGAGAAAGCCACCACTCAATTCGACTACTAAAGTTTTCTAGCTGAGAAAATGCATGAGCAACTTTTCAGATTTCCCACAGAGTGCATGTTCTGGTATTCTTCAATACTGGCTTACATGTTCATGTTCTTTCAATCAGATAAGTTCTTGTTTCCCATGCAAAAACTGGACCAGGACGACAAACCACAGCCTATCACGTCTTGGACTTCACTACTAAGGAAAAACTCCACAAAGTTTAATTTTAAGAAATTCATTGAGCAGTTTTACCACCCAGTGGTAAGCATGCTCAGTGGTAGACAAGAACTGAGGATAAATGAGGATATCCAGAGGAAACAAGCTACTAAAGGAAATAAAGTTTGGTATCAAATTCCCCCGGCACTATGATCCATGTGGGATTATTGCAGAGATGAGATTGAGGAATAAAATTTCCCCATATGCTCATGTGCCCAAACCTGAGATTGAGAAATATATGAATCAAACATAGTGGGATGCCAACACTCTGGAAGACACAGAACCACAACCTCTTCTAGCCGTCATCTCACAAACCACTACACCATAGGTACCCAAGGAGAAAAGAATCAAGAAGGATGTCTCACCTTCAATCACTGAAGTGTCATCGGAAGAGTTCTGGGTTTACATGAAAAGGCCTAAAATCAGTCACACAACTGACAAGTTTGGAGAGGAAGAGACCCAGTCTACCACAGTAGTCGAGGGAGAGCATTCATCACCTTTCTCCAGTTGCTAGCAAATGATGTCTACCTCTTCCTCAAAGAAGCAAACTGATACCATTTTGATCACCCGGCCATCACGAGAGTTTGCAAAACTGAGTATATTTGAGAAATACGATTTGATAAAAAAGAAGAATGAGATGTTGACTAGCAGCACCTATGCTCATTTTTGGAAGCAGACCTCCACAACACAACATAGGTTTCTCTCTGCCTTTGATACGGAAAAAGGGAAAATGCACATGGTTTTCTTACAGGAACATGCACCTCATCCAAAGGAAATCACTGATTACAAAAGCTCAACACTGGAGTTTGATGCCAAGTAGGTACATCCATGTGATCAGATGGATTTGCATAGACAAACAGGAGAAATGGTTTTCTCAACATTGGCCAATGCTTCCACAACTGCTGCAAAATTACAGGTTTCTCTGAACAATATTCAGACTCAACTAAAAATGGAAAAGGTGTCATATTTTGCAAAAGATAACAAGATCAAGTATTTGGAAGAGCTGGTACTTAAAATTGGGTATGACCCCTCAAACGTGAAAGTATTTGAAGAACTACTGAAGAAAAAGAACGCTGACATAGCCTCTTTGAGGAAGAAATTAAAATTATTAGCTACTGAAGACTCACAAACCAAAGAGATGGCAGAGACAGAGGGTCAAAAAGAGGAGATGCTAAAATTGATCATGGAGCAGAATGCACAGATCAAAGAGATGGAAGAAGAGCTAGAGAAACTAGTAAAGGAAAAAGAACAGACAATGCTTATGGAGGTCATCCCTTTGAGTGCATTTCCCCTCATAGGATTTAGCATAGTGAAAACATCAACAACCACCACTGCAAAACGTCCATCAACTACACTAGTAATAGTTCCAAGGACATCTGAAGCTTTAGCAACATCAATGGAGAAGATGACTTTACAAGGAATAGAAATCAAAAGATTGGAACAGGAGATAGAGAATCTCCAAAAGCTTAAATCTTCTTTCCAAGCCAGCTACAATACAGAGAGACACACATCAGAGAAACTTAAGAACGAAATACAGCAGTTGTAAAAGAAAACAGTTGTGGGAAAAACACTAGTAGAAGCCAAAGAGACCATTTGGATGGATATCTCCAAGTCCATAAATGAAATCTGGCCTATGGTGCAAATCATGTTTTAAGAACATGAACTGGTGTCAAGGAGCAGGAAGGCTATTGACAGGATAAAGGGAGAGCTGGGAGAAATTCCCACAGAAGCAAATGAAATCATTAGGTTTCTTAATTTGAAAACTAAAGAAGAACTGGAAAACCTGAAGATTGAGGATAGGACAGAGACTATCCTTGAGGTCAAGAGGGTTCTGACCAAAAGAGTATTGATGTTGCAATTGGAGGAGAAATCTCAGAACATGGATGTCGGAGTTCAGAAATATTTCAGCAAGATTGATGTTTTGCAAAAGAAAGACCTTCCCAGTTTACTAGTTCTGAATGACAAGCTGATGAAACTCTTTGATTACAAGTAAAGGATCATCATGGTAGCAAAGGACAACTCCAAGTTTTCAGGGATATAGGGTAGCATAATAGGTAAATAATTTTTAGAGACATTGCAACTAGACCTTAGCATCCAGCATGAAATCAAGCATATCTTCATCACCAACCCTACTTTCACAAAATACACAGAAATGAATGAAGTGTATCGCAGGCTACTAAAAGTCACCATTCCCAATCAGCAGAGATAGGAATATTTGTGTGAATTGATCGAGTAGAAGATGAGATGGACACATAAGTCATCATGTAGAACAGTCAAATTCAGGTCGATGATTTGCCAACCATCTTCCCCAAAATTAGCTTGGAGAATCCAACAGATCATAAGCAGTTCCTACAATTTTGTATTTTGTTATCTAGTTAGTTATCCTTAGATTTTTCCATGTCCTGACCATTAATGACAGGATCGATTGTAACATTTATATATATACTTCAAATTTTGAAGTACTGAGGGTTTATCTTTACACCCAAGCAAGATGTAAGCACTGTAATCTTTCTCAAGATATTTACCAGTAATAAAAAGGACATTTCATAGGATTCCTACGTGTTAACTGTTGGTGATGTTTTCTCCTCTTCTTTGAATGGTTTCTCTATCTTCGTAATCATTTATTTTTTCTATATCTGATCATTTAAAAGAAGTTGAAGTTGCATAATTTATCTTTGTATACTCTGTTTCTAGCTTTTAAAGATCTAAATGTTTATCTTCAAATGTTATGACAAAGAAATTCTTAAATGCTTCTTTGTTATAACTGATTTTCTCATATTTTCTGCTACCCGTCATTTTATTCTAAAGGATATAATAGGTGCATTATCCTGCCATGTGAAAACACCTTATAAAATATGTTCTTTGATCTCAAACTTTATAAAATAGAAATTTTGTTTCTGGCTTTTAAAGATCTAAATGTTTATCTTCAAATGTTATGACAAAGAAATTCTTAAATTCTTCTTTGTTATAATTGATTTTCTCATATTTTCTTCTACCCGTCATTTTATTCTAAAGGATCTAATAGGTGCATTATCCTGCCCTGTGAAAACACCTTATAAAATATGTTCTTTGATCTCAAACTTTATAAAATAGACCCCATAGCCCAATGGATGCGTAATCGATATTTCAATCATTTTTATAAAACAAATAACACAGTCTCATTTATTTAACTAGCCTAATATCTAAAACCTAAAACAAATTTAAATCTTACAAAGAGATCCCTCTCTGAAACTGGAAGGTCTAGATCCCAGTTTCGAAGTGGTTGGATAAATTTACCTTTGGTAAATTTCTTCTACATAGCGACAACCTCTGGGAATTTACAAAGCGTTAACAGTAGGAGTTAAAAGAAGAAAAATGTAGAAAAATGAGAAAAATCTAAAAAGAAGTAGGTAGATGGACAGGTGGTAGAAAGATAGTTGAAGGATGTAGCATGCATTAGAAGCTAGAAATAGGTATGATAGAACCCGAAGACACTGTGCGACGGAAAAAGTGAATAGATCACAACGAAACATAAAGTGGTCGGAAAAAGAAAAAAGGTGGTGAACGGAAAAGTGGGACATGATAGAGCATTTATGGCATGCCTTATAAAAGTAGGAAACTTGCAAGGTAAGCCTCATTGTAACTTGGATAAGATGAGAACTAAGGAAATAAATTTGAGAAAACACACAGAGTGACCAATTAACCCTAGAATTTTCAACAACAATTTAGAGCATTAAGTTTAATATTTTGCAGTATGGTGCCACCGAAGATTGGAGCACCCTGTCGAATGACAAGGAAAACCTGTATAAACACAATATCTTCATAGGAGAAAGTACCGAAAGATGAAAACCCTATTCAGCAAGAAATATTCATAGACGTGGATGTGATTACATCACTTGAACGAGTGAGCCCAACACTTGTTGAAGAACAAGAGCTAGTTGCAAAGCCGGTGGATGTGGATCCAAGGGATGAAAAGAAAAACACCATTGAAGCATAGAACCCTACACAACAATTGGGTGTGGGAGAATCGCGGTAGAAAAATGACGAAGATGACAAAATAACATACTCAGACGAGCCTAGGGAAGAGGTCAAACCGGTACAAAACCTTGCAGAGACAGTACAACAAACAGAAGAACAGATGCAAGTAGAATATGTTACCAACAAAGAAGATTCTAATGCAGAGGAAGAAGAGGATGTGCACTAGGAATAAACATCATCCACCACGATAGAAAATAGTAATGGGAAACAACCAATAAATAGGTCATCGTGCAAGCAGGAAGAAGTCACAATAGAACTCCTATGCATACCATAAGGAGTGACAACCCTTCCTAACATCTTAGGATGTGTACAAAAACTGAGGTACGCAAACCATGGCATAGAAGATAGAGATAAGTTCCTTAAACTTGAGCCACATGTATACATGGAGAGAAAAAGGGTAAGTGCATCAAGAGTTCCAATATCAGAACCAAAGGAGTGGATCACAAGGTTATACAACATAGGGATAATGAACCTACTGGAAATCCCTCATTTTGGACGCGGCAATGATGTGAATGATTGTGTCAAATAATTGTTGGTGTTAGTACATGGGGGTATTATGTGGATAGATGGACCAGTATCAATCAATGTTTATCTAATTGCAATAATCACAGGTCTGGAAACTGATGGTGAGAAGCTTGAACAATATCTAGATGATAAAACTAAGGAGAAGACATTGGCAAAAGAAAACACATGGAACGGTGAGAGGGTCCCGGGAATTATAATTAATAGGATCAACGAACCTGCGACAAGACTAGAAATGAAGTTAATGGCATGAAAATTATTGAGGAAGTGTTGAAAGGAAGAAGCACCAGAAGGGGTGATAGCAGCAATCATGCAGTGCGTGAAGGGGACTTTACTTAGACAGCGACCATACTTATTGAAATTTTTTTGGATGATTCCAAAGATGCACAAGATTTAAGCACAGAGTTCCATTACTCATGGTTCATAATACTTATAGCATTGGTAGGTTGAAGACACCCCAAATACATCATGTTTTGTCAAAGGATAGGAAAGTGTTTTGCAACAAAATATGCAACAATGTGGGATACTTTGGCCGCAAAAGAAAGGAAGGCCAAATCTAGTATATTTGCAATGTATTTGTAGTAAATACAAGAAAAGGTGGTTGAGACATGGAGGATACCACTAGAAGTGTTGGAGGAACACAAGGATATAGAAAATTTTCAGGTATCAAGGCACAATGTATGGATTTAGGCCAAAAGGTACCCAAAGAAGAATTAGTTGCAGGTGAGGTACCATCACTAGAGAGGAAGTTCAATGGGATAGGAAATATTGGCCAAATGCTAGGAAGGTACCAATGACCTCAAAGAAGGGATAAAGAGGAAAGCATCCAGTATAATTTGGCACGTCGTAGAGATCCAACAGTCTGGCAACAAATACCAGGAAGGTTACACAGCGCACAAAGTATATTGGAAGGAGAGTGATAGTAAGGGAACCAAGATAACATAATAACATTCCCAATCCATTAGTGCAGGATAAGTACCAAGCCGGAGTGACCAATGGAGGATCACAACAGAAGAATACTAATGGAAGCACACAGAAAGAAACAATTGCTCCAACGTAAGAGGAACAAGGAGGAGGATATATCTCGTATATAGAAGTACACACAACGTCAGCACAAACAGAAACTCTATAGATGAAGAGGATCATGCTACAGGCATCAGGCTATAGAAAAAATATGAAGGCGCACAAAAGTGTCTTGGAGCTGACATTGACAGAGGATGATGTTGAACTAGCGGCTAAGAAGGTGTGGGACTGCACAACAGTCATGGGACGATGCTGAGAAGCAACGAGAAGAAATAATTAAGAATCTATCAAAATGTAAGGAAACTTTGGAACAATTACAATTGGATGCGGCACAATAGAAGGAAAAATGCACAATCACAATATATTGTTCAAGAAATGATATTCCATGCATAGGATATGGTCCATATTATAGTGTCGGGTAGTGAAAAGATTGTGATCACTCGGGATATGCTATAGATAGATGAGAAAATGGAACAAAAGGCCATGAAATAAATTGATCACTTGGACGTAGCATTGGAAGAGGTCCCAACCAAAGAAATATATAAACTTCAAGTTAGAATCGCACAAGATATCTAATCAAGAGCATACGTGGATGTGACACAATTACAAGTAGCTAAGAACATAAAGGACACACTGAAGATAACCCTCAATGAAGTACAGATTGACACAGACGAGGAAAAACAATGCATTGGCAAAATAGAGCAGAGCATAGAATAAGTATTCAATTTAATTCCAGACAACACACAAGAAGGGGTGCATTTATAGAAAGAGGAGAAAATTGGGAAGATAGCACAGGCAATGGAAAACTATAAAAGTCACATAACAGACTTGATGGCACTCTTGAAACCAAGAAGTGAGATCATAGAGAGAGCAGGAGGTTGTAGGGCACATGGAGAACATGGAATAAAGTATTAAATAAATTGCAGATTTATATGACAAAAGTGTGCAACTATAGACAAGTCTACAAGAGGATGAAAAGTTGCAAGCATTGGAACAAAAGGAAGAAATATCCAACACACCTATGCAGGATTTGAAACAAAAACAAAAGGAAATTAACATACATGAGAGGTTGAGGATCATGCAGGAATTAAATAAATTATAGGTAGAATCAAAGAATGTGCAAACAGAGAAGCAGTCAAGGCAAGCTCCGCTAGAGCCACTATAGGAAGATGCATAGAAGATGTTGACATAGATGGATACATCAAAGGGACATATGGAAAATATTTGGTTGGAGGCTGAAGAGATGTTGAAGGAACATCTCACTACGTAGACTATGGATTCCATTGCACAGAAGAGTGCATAGGGGAAGACTTGTGCTGAAGATATTTTAAGTCAATTCTAGGAAGTGGAGAAGCCTGTCAAAGATGCAAACATTTCCTGAGTGGCTAGGGACAAACCACAGGTAAGTGTTGGGGGCCTGTTGGAGCAAGATATTTTGGGATCAAATTTTGAGGAATAAGGAAGAGTGTGGCAAATGAGGCAGGTGGCTAAGGAATGGACCAAAGAAGCAACGTGTGCTAGGAAAGAAGGAAAAGAAGCATGAGATAACAAAAATTCAAAGAAAGAAATGGTTGGATCAAGGACCAGTAGTGCGCAGTAGGTTGATATGTGGACGAACCTAATCCACTAATGTTAGGGTTTTGGGTTATGATGTAACGATTTTTTACCCACTTTTAGTAGTATAAATATATGATGTATGAGGTAGATAGAGGATAACTTTTTGTATGGATAATATGTTGGAAAATATCTTTGAGAAATTTTCTGAGTTCTGATTCATAGTTACTAGTTTTGGTTGAGAGTTGAGGAGCTCAGAGTGTATCAGTTTTGGAGAATTATGGAGTGTAACTAAGGGTCAGGTCGTAATTTGTGGATCTTGGTGTGATAATGGTCAGCCTCACACACCAACTTATGATGTAATTCATGCAGTGCACTATTTTGATGAAGATGAATAAAGAAGCATAGAATGCCAAATTTGTGTGGAATGGTTCCTTCATGTGTTGCAATGTTTATTATGTTGAATGAATACATGAATATGTTAAGGTTAATTTACAACGTGCACCAGATATTTACTACATAATGAATGTGAATGGTTAATTGAATGATGGATATGATTAAAGATGTATTGGAATGGTAAATCTGAAGTATATTAAAGGTAGAAACAAGGTCCATCATCCCCATGAGAACCATCCCTTCCATGACTGAAGACATTTGGTTCCTACAGTCACCCATAGTCCATCTCGGGTGAGATTGTGTCGTGCACTCTCTGTGTAGTGTTGCCTTATGGTTTACTAGAGGGTTCGAAGGTTTCTAGGGTTTTTTTGGAGAGCTAAGGTAGAACCAGGGTCATCCGATACATCCAACAATGATATAGATGTTTGTATATATAGAAATAGTACAAAAATGTGTGTAAAGAGGACTCATGCTATGATTTTAAATATGCCTACATCTCATGGTAGTTGGAAATATGCATCGCTAACCATCACAAAATGTGGGCCCATGGCCTTGGAACTCCTACAAAGTGCTCTTGCAATTATATGGGTACCTCAGCCAATCATAGGGGGGTAAGTCCTCATATCAATCCCTTTAGTTGTTGTTATATATATTTGAGTTTATGACCATCTACGGTATCCCCCATGGGCCAATCCTCCTCCTCATCACCTACTAGGTGGCATCATTTCTAAGGAAAATTGACTAGTAATAATACTCTTATATTTTTTATCCAAGTGGATACTCATGGCCACCCACTTGTTACACTAATTCAAAATGGTTCCACATCTTGGCAATTTTTCTACATTTTTCAAGTCCCAAACTTCCAGATATTTTTTTAGGCCCTAAACATTTTTTTTGGCATGGAAATGCCCAATATGTAATTGGAGGAAGATATTGGGATGTTTGGAATGTGAACTTATTGTCTAGACCTTTCTAACATGCTATTGAGCACCCCAAACGGAGATCATATGAAAAATTTATGCCCCCAGAAAGTTGGTGTATCAACTAACCACATTGGGGCCCACAAACCTTTTGGAATTTCATATTATGGGGTTAGGGTTTTCTCATTGATCCTTTATGTTGAAACAATTTTCCCGCCTCTTCATAATCAGCTTCTTGCGAATGAGCATAGTTGACACATCTCTCTCCTCAAGGATAAGCTACCACCATTCTAGCTAGTTTCTATGCTTTACATTTATAGTCTTTTATATTCCATTTATTAGTAGAATTTGATTTCAAATTTAATATCGTGTTTATTGCAACATATTTTTGTTTTTCTTTGTTATATCTCTACCTTCATTTTGTTTTTAACATAATATGAATCAGTGGTATCAAGGAAATATGCTTTTCTTGTTTCTATGTGCATGTCCCTCACAAGGTCAAGCTATTGGAAATTGGGTCTTGAACTAGTTGAGATTGGGGAAGAACACTCCCGCAGGCCCAAGAAGCCTCTCATGGAATAAGCAAAGAGATACGACAAAGCAATAGATCCTATCAAATTGTTTCTCAAAGAATTATTGGCACAACAGAGGAATGAGATGATGGATAATTTCACCCAGATCCTTCTACAACTACAAAATAGCAATGGTGGCAGCTTCAACCAATAGTCACTTTGGAGGTGCAACACCCTTCAAGGTACAAGTTAACTTTGATATTCCTTTATTTGAATTCCATCTAGATGTTGACACTTTGGTAAAATGGTTAAGTCTACTAGAGGGTTATTTCTCTACCCACAAAAATTTCAACAATGAAAAAATCACCTTCATGCTCCTTAAATCACTTTCCCATGTCAAATATCGATGGAAAACTTATTGTGAGCAACATTTTGGAGATGAGTCTACAATTGTTGGGCCAAAACCCACTAGGGAAGTGTAAGGTCCCCCATCCCAACCGAGGGAAATTACTGAGCAGAATACTCATAAAAATCAAATTGTTGCTAACTAAATTAATTCATTTATAGTTAACTAATTTCCTGTAGCTCCCAGTTATGAATTAAAACAGATTTATATATTGTTTATAACCATAAAATATATGCATCTACAACATATCAAATTAACATGAATGCAACTCAATAATTCACATAATAACATACAAATCATTCTCAAATACATAAAGTTCATGCACATCCAATAAACTCATGAAATAACTATGAAACAAGATAAAACACTTATCTTTTAACAATGGTTGTACAACCAGTTGCTTGGGATGGATGTTCCACCCAACCATAGACTTTTTGTTCCAAATATCAAGAGAAAATCACCCCGACTTGAGGCTAGTAATCCACAAAAGAGGGTGGTCTCTCATCGTCCACTCACAACTCAAAAAACTCACAACCCACAGATATCTTCCTACAACTGTCCTAATTTTCCACATGCTCTCTTCCTCTTGACCTTCCTAACCCAAGGAAAATACCACTTCAGTGATCACATTCCCTTGGGCATCCCATTTATTTTTCAGGGTTTCTCTAGCACATGTAATCAAGAATCTCTCAGTTGGGAACTCAAGGGAACTTACTGCTAGGAAAACTACCAGCAAAACACAACAAACACTTGTGTTTTTAGTGCAACTCACTAAGGAGTTCACTCTTCAGGACTAAAAACCTAGATCTTCAATTTCCAACTCAAAATACACTCCAAGATGCTCCATATTGCTCTATAATTATCCCTCCATGGATACACCATCTCCAACCTCTCTTCCCTTCTCTCTACTTGCTCCTCATGCAAAACAAATTCATGTGTAAAATTGTTGTCCCAACCCATACAAATTTCCTCTCCTTTAGCTTGCTTCTTTGATTCACACTCTTCCCAAAGTTGATTGTACTCAACCCCCATGTTCCCAATAACTTTGGGATTTGACTACTCACACCCACCCTTTTACATGTATTCAATGATTGGAATTGGGAACACTCAATCAGAAATTGGATGGTTCATACACCAATAGAAAATTTAGGAAAATGGGTTGAATTAATATACACACGTAATTTCCCATTGGACCCCTCTTGTACATTATCCTAGACACTCCCCTCTCTTGTGTATTAATTCATCCCTCATCTCTTGTCCATGTCCCATTAGTAGTTGGTATCACATTTTATTATTTAAAAAAGGAAATGAAATTATCATATTACATCGCTTTGGCTATAGCCACACATTATATATACATAATCATTAATTAAACTAGGGCTTATGGTGGGGATGTTCCATCCCCCCTCCCATACACTTGTGTTCCATCCTCGGTGCACACTATGTCAATATACACATATGAAAATTTACATCACAATACTTAGAAAATAAAATTCTGAAATTTTATGACTCCGACAGTAGTTCCAACCATAATCTCATGCTCTTCTCAACTCGCTAACCCAAGGAATGCACCATTCATTTATCGAGGTAACCCAAGGCATCTAAAATATGTTTATCAAGGATAACCCAAGGAATGATCCATTATTTTATCAACATCCCCAACGCAGTTGACTAGGACTCTGAGATGTGGTTCCATAACTCTAGCTACTCAAAATGGGGTCTTGCATTCCATTTTCTTCAAAATTATCAAAAAATTGTGGGTATTCCTCCTGTGTGTTTTCTTTATTCTCCCAAGTAGCATATTCAGGACCATAACATGTCCATTGAACCTTTACCATCCCTATGGATTTGTTCCTGGGCATTTTGACTTTCCGATCCAGGATGTGTATTGGTTCCACCCGAAAATCCCCTTCGTGCTCCACCTCAATCACATTCCAATGAATTATGTGGTTAGGTTCAAGAACATATTTCTTTAATAATGATACATGAAATACATTATGCACTCTCATGGATGCAGTAAATTCTAGCATGTATGCAACTATCCCTATGTTTTCTAATATTTCAAAAGACTCACAATATCTTGTTTCCAACTTTGGGAAACTTCCTATTTTTAGATAACTTCTCTTTGCCTTCACTTTTAAAAACACATGTTCACCCACTTTAAAATATCTTAACACTTTGTTCTTGTCTACATAACTTTTATGCCTATCCTAGGTAGCCTTTAAATTATCCTTTATCTTTTCCATCTACTCTTCCATTTCCTTTAACAAATCTAGCCCAACAATTGTTATGTCTATTGGATTATCCAAACTCACGGGTCTTCTACACTTTCTTCCATACAATTATTCAAATGGACTCATTTTCAATGAAGCCTGAAACCCATTATTGTATTCAAAATACACTAAATGAATACAATCTTCCCACTTTTATGTTTGATCCATCACATACATTCTAAGCATGTCTTCAATTATCCTATTGGTCCTCTCTATTTTCCTATTTGAATCTAGGTGATATGTCGTACTAAGATTTAAATTTTTTCCAAAGACTTTGAACAAATCTTTCCAAAAATTGGAAGTAAACTTTGGATCTCTATCTGAAACTATTTCCTTAGGCACTCCACGTAACCTGGAAACTTCTCTCATATATATTTTTGCAATATTTGTTGTCTTGTGTGTTGTCTTCACCGGGATAAAATGTGTTTCCTTAGTCAATTTATCTACCACCACCATGATGGAATCATGTTTCTTCATTTCTCTGGGAAGATTTGTAACAAAATCAACCATGAAAACTTCCCACTTCCATTCTAGAATGGAAATGGTTGTAGCAAACCTATTGGATGTCTATGCTCTGTCTCCACCTTTTAGCATTCTATACATCTGGCTATGTAATTAGCCACTTCCTTTTTCATTACCGGCCAAAATATTGGCTTATCACAGCTGCAATTGTCTTCAAATATCCTGGGTGCCCAACATATGGCATGTTATGCATTTCCTTCATAGCTACATTTTTCAACTCATTGGAATTCGACACATACACCTTACCCTTGTACATAATATTTCCATCTTCTTTTAGCTCATAAGAATTAAATTTCTGCTAAAAATTACTTGTTGCAATATCTCTTTTATTTTGAGATATTACTGATCTAAATTAGTTGCTGCAAAAATTTTGTCTTTCAAATCAGTCATGTACATACTGATGGCTACAATATGCACTTCCTGAGATCTCATGTTGAGTGCATTAGCCACTTGATTTTCCTTTCCCTTTATATGCTTAATTTCGAAATCATGTTCACTTAGAAATTTCAGCCATCTAGTTTCTCTATCATTTAGTGTCGGTTGTCCAAACAAATGTTTTGGACCATAGTGGTCTATCCCTAGATCGAATTTCTTACCCATAAGGTAATTCCTCCACATTTTCAATTCAATTACATTTGTTTCTATCTCTAGATCATGGGTGGCATAATTTCTTTCATGCTCTTTTAGTTTTCTGGACTCATAGCATACCACATGATCCTTTTGACTAAGAATTGCACTGAGCCCTTCCTTTCATGCATCGATGCACACAAAAAAAAATTCATCTGGGTCTGCAATATTCAATATTGGTTCACTTGTCAATATTTTCTTCAATTGTTGAAAGCTTTCTTCACACTTATAATTCCATTCAAACTTCACTTCCTTATTTTGTAGAGAAGTGATTGAACTTGCAATCTTTGAGAATCCTTTTATGAATCTTTGGTAATAACAAACAAGACCCATGAATGGTATAACCTATGTCACATTCTTTGGCACTAGACATCCTTTAATGTCCTTTATCTTCTCAGGATCCACTGTTATCCCATATGATGAAATGATATGCCCCAAGTACTGAATATTCTTCTTATAAATTATGCACTTACTTAGCTTAGCATACAATTTATGCTCTCTTAAAAATTGCAAAACCATTCTTAAATGTTGCTCATGTTCCTCCTCTGACTTAGAGTAGATGATTATATCATCTAGGAACAAAATTACAAACTTTTCCAGGTACTCCATGAACACTCGATTCATCAACACATAAAGATTGTTGGGGAATTTGGTATTCCAAATGGCACTACTGTGAATTCATAATTCCCATACCTTGTCATGAATGTGGTATTGCTAAGTTATTCTTATTTTATCCTTACTTGATGATATCATGATCTCAAGTCAATCTTGGAAAACATTCTTTCACCTTTCATCTCATCAAACAAATCATCAATTCTTAGAAAAGAATATTTTTGTATTTATGGTGACCTTATTCAATTGTATGAAATTAATACATACCCTTAGGGTTTCATATTTATTCTTTAAAAAAATAACTAGGGATCCCCAAGGTGACACACTTTGGCGTATATACCCTTTTTTTTGAACTCTTCAATTTGCATCCACAACTCTTTCAATTCTAGTGTACCAATTATGTATGGTGTCTTGGACACTGGGAAAACTCCTAGCACAAAATCAATAGAGAAATCAATGTCTTTTTTTGGTGGAAATCTTGGGATTTCCCTAAAAACATCTTCAAAATCCCTTAAGTCTGGATGGTCTCCAACGCTTTCCACTTTGTCTTTGGCTGCCTCTTCCATATGGACTATAAAATTCTGACATCCATTCCTTAAACTCGTATTCAACTACATAGATGAAATATCTCTAACAACTACATCTCTTGGAATGCCTTGAATGTTTCCTTACTTCCCTTCCTCACCAAGACATGTAATTGTCTTGTTGTAACAGTCTAGGACAGCATGGTGTTTTTCCAACTAATCCATACCAATTAGACAGTCATATGAACCTAATGGTATGATGTTTACATCTACCTTGGTGTTGAGTCCACTCATGTCTATTTGAGAATATTTAACCAACTCATCGATCTTCCTCTTATTCCCTGTGGCTAACTGAACTAAACAATATTTCTTATGC
>CBVK0103220160.1:0-23486 GCA_900067695.1 Picea abies
GTAAGTGAAATATTTCAACAATGCTAGAATTTATGTAACTATAGCTAGCTCTAGAATCAATTAAAATTGTTATGGGTTTGTTATCAATATTACCTTCCACTTCAATCGTGGGGGGTTGATATTCATGTTTCTTGTTATCCAAGGCTGCATAAATCCTTGGCATCTTTCCTCCCATGTCTTCCACTTTTTTATCCTCTTGAATTTTGTGGGAAGTCCTCATTCTTTCTCCTTTTTGAAGGCAGTTCTTATATAAGTGATTTCCCTCACACCCCAACATTGAATAGGATGTTTCCATGGCCTTTTCCCAAATGAATCTATAGTCTTATGCTCATTTTGGGCTTCTTGAAATTGTTGATTTATTTGGGAATTATATCTAAAAAATGTTGGCTTAAAACCTTTCTTCCTTTGATCCTTTTTCCCTTTCATATTTTCATTCCCAGCCTTTTGGAACACTGGCCTCCCTCTGCTTTGCTCATAAAGATGTTTTTCTCTCCTTATGGCTTCCTCCAAATTCTCGGGGTTATCATATTGTATCTTGTCACTGTAGAAGGAGGGTAACCCACTTACAAAACTTTGGATTTTGACTTTTTTATAGTTTATGAAGTCAACATACTTTAGCAACTCAAAGAACCACTTCTCATATTCATCCATTGTCATGGTTCCCAACTTGAGTTCAAATAACACTTCCATCTTTCTTTTGTAGTAATGCTATGAAAAATATTTCTCTTAGAAATTTCCTTTGAACTACATCCATGAGATCCTCTTTTCATCAAGGTTCTTGGCTTTCTTAAGTTGATCCCACCACATGGTTTCCTTTCCTTTCAAGTGGTAGGTGGAAATTCTAGCATCTACCCGGGAAGAGTAGTCATGCAATTGGAAATATTTCTTCATTTCCAACATCCAAGCCTTGGCCTCTCCTCCCTTCCTATTCTCACCATTGAAATTTGGTGGCTTAATCTTTCTAAGCTCAATGTTGGCCCTCGACCAATTTTTGAGGAAACATTGGTCGTGTTTGACCACTTTCTAGACTTCGACAGGCTCGTCGAAGATGGAGCGCCTAGAAGGAGCTCATATCGCGAGATCCCGCTTGTTTTGAGGGCTTATGGACCAAGCAAAGAGTTTACTAGGGTTTATGTAATGGGTTAAGGTATTTTTTCCCATAGGTTTACCCATGATTAGGCCTCTTTGTAAATGTATAAATAAGTAGTAGCTAAGCGATGTAAGAGGTACTACTAGGTGTTGGCTATGTTCACAATATGTTGTAAGTGTTAATGTTGGCTTAGTGAAATATATTGTAAGTTGCTCTGTGCAGATAGACTATGTAAAGTAAGGCTTTGTGCTACCAAGGAGTTGGCTTTATGCCTTGACCTAATTTTGGGAAGGAGGATCTGGTGCGCAATGCGCAGATCTCTTGTCCTCTATGGAGTCTGGCTCTGTGGCTTTGTGCACAAGAGAATATGAATGTAATAAGATTGAAGACTAATAAATAAGAAGAAGAAGTTGGTGGGCGTAGCCCCACACTGGGGTGAAACACGTATATCCTATGTATTTATATGCTTTGTGCAATGTGATTTACGAGTTATGTTGTTTATTTGCTTAGTGTTGTTGTTATAATGTATGATGAATGCATCTGATTTTGTTGCTTAGTGATTAAAGGTTATTGAATGCTATATCTAAGTTATGTTATGTGATAATTGATTGCAAGTGATTAATCTTTATTGTTACTATGGTGTTCTGTAAAACTAGTTTACTCTATGATGTGAATGAGAGACAAGAACTAATGCATATTGTTGTCTAAGTGCTCTACTAAGTATTGTAGTCATAGATCTGCGTCCCAGCTTGGTTGTAGACAACTAAGTCCTGCAACCCCCTCTATCTTTAACTCGGGTGAGACTTCATCTGCTTCACAGGTGTTGCTGAAAGGGACGGTAGTTAGGGTTTTGTTGGTGCGTTGTTGAAGCGTTGAACCCTAGGTCTACCCCTGTGCCAACAAAAGGTTCCATTACCGGTACCTAAAAATGTCATTGCTAGGAACTGAAGAAAAGAGAAACTTTGTGTGTAGATCCGTTGTTGTAGTGCACAATATTCTACTTGACATGTGAAGCTCTATGCTAAGAAAGAAACTTGATATGAAGAAAAGAGGTAATATCTGAAAGCTTTGTGCTCTAGTAAGGATAAGATAAGTGGAAATGTTTTTCTTTGAAAATATGAATCTAGATATGTTTGATAGATTTTGTCCTAGTCTGAAAGCTAGGGCACAGTTAGAAGAAAGATTTGGTATGAATAAATTTGATAGAAATAGAGAAAGATATGTTATTCCTATGCATAGAAAGAATTTTTGGACTAATAAGTGGATGCAGGAACCTAGAAAGAATTTTTGAAGATTGCACATCCAGCACTATGATCCCAGTGCACAGTACAAGAAAGGCTAGGGCTCATTTAAAATAAAGAGAGGATTGACACTGTGTTATAACTGCAAAATGTCAGAACATCTTGCTAAGGAATTCCCTGGTACATGTCCTATTTGTCTTTGTTGTAAAGCTATTGTCCATGAAGTTGAGGATTGTCCAAGAATGATTACTAAAGTTGAAAATATGAACACAAGACAAGAAAACTATGAAGAAGGTCAAGAGACTAAGGATATATTAAAGAATCATACATAGAAAGAGTCAAAGACTATGTTAATACAGTTAAAAGAAGTAATGAATGATCACAGAGACATCAGTTTACAAGAGATCCTGAAAGAAAAAAACGCATAGTTATAAGAATAGAAGACTTCAACATAGACCGTGTATTGAATGAAGAAACACACATGAATATCATGCCAGAAAGCACTTGGGAAATTTTTGGAAAGGATGTTATGATACCTTCATTGGGAAGCATAGGCTTGTTTAAAGGAAATATGATAACCCTATGTGGAAGAGATACTAATATACCTATGATTTCTCATGAAACATATATTGAAGAAGAATTTGAATTCATTAAATTTGTTGAGAACAGCACCCCCTTTCCACTTTTTTTAGGAATGAATTGGATCGAGAAGGATCAAATCAGAAGGAAAGCAAAGGAAGAAGCTACAGAAAAGAAAAATCAAGAACTAAGGGACCTCATAACCAGAAAAATAGAGCAATTAATAGAAGAACAAGAGGATGAGTAGAAGAAATAGAGGGCAATTGAATTAGTTGTCGAGGTTGAAAGAATGAAAAAACATTTGAAGGACATATCCATGAAAGAAATAATTATAACTACCTCGAAAATTGTCAAAGAACGGACATTAACCTCAAAATCTGTAAGATCACATCAGCAGTGCGAAGTCACTTTACTAAGAGAAGACAAGAATAAGAATGGAAAGAAGAAACCAGAGACTCAAATCATAGGAAAGAAGGCAAGGAAGCTCAATAAGAAGAAAGTCAAGATAGAAAAACTATAGGAAGCTCCAGAAAAGACTTCGCAGGAGGAAGATCTACAGAACTTGAACCTCGTCGGAATAACAGAACCATGCAAAATGGGACTGCACCATGACGAATCTATATGATCGTTGGAGGCACCCTGACCATTATAATATCTCTCTAGAATGGCTAGAAACACAGTTATTCATGGGAATATCGTCATTGGACTATTGATACTGTGCCATAACAGAAGGACTCACATTGATGGACACAAGCCTACTCGTTGGAGGAATCTGTTACGACGTTTCCTTATTTAACCCGTCGAACAGTGCATCGGGACCACTTTTTTCCACATGTGATTATCCAAGCTAACAGAGAATCGATTGCATATCGCATTGTGATTTCTAGAACTCGCCATCTATTTGATTACCTCAATTGTCTATTCGTCTACCCAATCTATTTGGTTACAAGTGTGAATGTCAGGCAAAGCTAGCATGTTAGAGAAGTTTGTGGAGGAGATTCTTTCGGAGCTCATGGCTGAGAAATTTATGTCTGTAGGAATACATGCATCATCGATTGGGGGACTGCAAGCATTCCCCTCTACTAGACTTCATTCTATCCATACTACTGAGAAGTGAAGAAAGAACCACGATGATCTGGCTAACGCGAAGCAGATCCTGTCATTCTTTCCAGATTATATACCGCCTTTGGCTAGAGTGGTTACCCACGATAGTATCCCACGTGACTTTGAGTACACATTGATCACCATGTACATCTTGAAGAGGATAAGCGTAGTTTTCCCCCAGTTAGGACAGATTTGAGCTCTAAATAACAATTACTTTAACCTCAGAGACATGAAGAACTATGTGATGCTCGGGCTGCATAGGTATTAGATGAAAACGACTGGGAAGAAACTACACATAGTCTCCCATTCATGGATTAAGGATCTCACGCAATCAATGATACTAAACGTGATGAACATCCTTCACTTTGGCTGACATCAGGAGGTTAACTCCTGCGTTAAACTCCTCCTAATGTGCTATCATAGAGGATATATGTGGCTCAACATGCACGTTACTGTGGATCCAGCATTAATCCACCTGATCATAGGATTGAGCATGCAGGGACCGAACCCTTAGCAGTTCTACCCAGGGAAGGCTTCAGATTTCTCCCTAGAAGAATGAGTAAAGGAGGATTATGGTGATGTAGAAAAGGGAAAGCGAGGCTACAAGGTATCCTCCATCCATGATAGCACAATGCATCTAGATTGTCATCTTATACCTGGAAATATCGTCAGAAAAAACCATCCAACATAGGTCTTTGGATTCGTAGTATACCTCGCAAGGAAGTGCGTAGAAGGAATGCAAATGAAGTGGTTAGTTACCTCCTCAACAAGCTCGAGAGAGACTATCGTGAAGCACAAGATCAAGGCTATGAAATCCACTTTAGTTGGTTACTGGTATTAATCACATTTGTCGCTTGGCATATGCTAGAAGGAGAGACATTTCCATAAGTTGAGCCATTGGAGCCATTTTCTGTAAGGTTCTCCACCTTGTGGTATACAAATGACATGTCTAAGTAGTCGCAGTCGAACGTTGTCTTCCATGCCTACTACCAATAGTTGAAATGTGATATTAAGTCATTTCTATGCATGACCCCAAACACATTGCACTAGTAAAGACCGCTAGAAAAGTTCCACGTAGAGTGACACTTTATCTATATCATTGTGCGCAGAGATGAGAGAAAGATGGAGTTACAATCCTACTATAATATAACTGACGAAGACATGGAGGAGATCACCAAAGAATGCACAGCGGAGTTCCTTATATCGTTGGAAGATGCAGAACTCTCTGACCCCGACATCATTGGAAGTCCCTTGGTCACCCGAGTCGAGCATGTCAGGCAGAGCAACACAAAGAAAAATAATAAAAAGGAGGAAGTGCAGAACATAGAAACTAATGAGTAGGATAGCGCCTCAGAGGAAAGTAGGCTTGAATCACCCACAGGAGGAGGAGGAGGCAAAGTGAATCAAGAAGAAGGAGGGGAAGAAGGAGAAAAGAAAGACAAAGGTGAAGTTACACCGCCGAAGGATCCCCCTACCGAGGTCAAAACATCGAAGAAAATGAAGGTTTATCCAAAGAAACCCTCGGCAAGAAAGAAGACCCACGTCAATAGGCCTCGGTTAAAGAATGTTCTCACAGAGGACGATGTCGGTCTAATCATAATTTTCATGGAGGACAATTTAGAGGATATCTTGCCTAGACATGGAGTGAAGCAGGAGACGTTGTATGAACGAATCGAGAAAGTGATCAAAGGAATACAACAAGCTATTCATTTGAGCCATGTAGTACCTATTGCGCCCTCATCATCAAAGATTGCAGAATTGGGGGATGATCCCACCCAATTACAAAGACTACTAGATGCAACAGAGGCTCGACTTCGTCGAGTCCACGAAGAAAAGGAACAGGCTACAGAATCCTTGCAGCAAGAGAAGGAGGAGGTCTTAGAACAACTACGAGTTGTACAGTCTTTCATAACCACCTACAAGAAGGAGAAAAATGAAATTTGGGTGATGTTCGAGGAGAAGAAAGCAAAGATATAGAAATAAAAAGACCAGTTGCTCGCAGAACAGATTGCAGCAAAGAGGTAGTGACTACAACACTTCACTCTGTGTTGGGCTTGGCACATGAGGAAGAAGAGTCAGTTGAGATGAAAGTGGGGAAGCTCGCTAAGGCAATTCAGTAGCTTCAAGCATGGGTAATAGAGTTAGAACTTCAAGCAGTTCTGAGCACTCCACAAGAAGTATGCGATCAAAGGGATGAAGCTTCCAAGAGTGCAGTTGGAAGGATAAGGGAACTTTCCTCAGAATGTAAGCAATTGAGTGATCGTAGTGCGCAAACCTATGAATTCCTTATAGAAGATCTGGAGCTGAGGAAACTGGAAGGACAGCTACAGGAGGTGAAGCAGCAGGCCTCCACCATCCAGGCGCAAATAAATTCACTCACTGCAGTGGATAAAATGAAGATATCACAGGAACAATGCATAGTCCAGTATCATATTACTACCATACAGACCAGAGTCATGGAAGTTACATAGAGATTACAGCTGGTACAGGATGAAGCCTGCACGCATTTTGAAGAGATTGAAGGACAAGGCTTGCAGCTGGACCAGATAGTTACAGCAGTGGAACAGCGCCTAGAAGGGACTATTACAGAGAAAATCATTCAGGAGTTCACTAAGAAGGAGGCTCTAGCGAAGAAACAAGTCAAGGCAGCTCGACCTAAGCTCGAGTCCTTTGAAGCAGTGTTTCCTAGATCTGAGTGACTCTTCTTCAATTACATAGATGAAATATCTCTAACAACTACATCTCTTGGAATGACTTGAATCTTTCCTCACTTCCCTTCCTCACCAAGACTTGTAATTGTCTTGTTGTAACATTCTAGGAGAGTATGGTGTTTTTCCAACCAATCCATACAAATTAGACATTCATATCAACCCAATGGTATGATATTTACATCTACCTTGGTGTTGATTCCATTCATGTCTATTTGAGAATCTTTAACCAACTCATCGATCTTCCTCTTATTCCCTGTGGCTAACTGAACTAAACAATATTTCTTATTCTTACTTCTTTGTAAGTGAAATATTTCAACAATTCTAGAATTTATGTAACTATATCTAGCTCTAGAATTAATTAAAATTGTTATGGGTTGGTTATCAATCTTACCTTCCACTTCAATCATGGGGGATTGATATTCATAGTTCTTGTTATCTAAGGCTACATAAATCCTTGGCATGTTTCCTCCCATAACTTCCACTTTTTTAGCCTCTTGAATGTTTTGGGCAGTCCTCATTCCTTCTCCTTTTTGAAGGTAGTCCCTATATAAGTGATTTCCCTCACATCCCAACATTGAATAGGATGTTTCCTTGGCCTTTTCCCAAATGAATCTGCAGTCTTGTGCTCATTTTTGGCTGCTTGAACTTGTTGATTTATTTGGGAATTATTTCTTAAAAATGGTGGCTTAAAACCTTTATTCCTTTGATCCTTTTTACCTTTCATATTTTCATCCCCAGCCTTTTGGAACACTAGCCTCCCTTTGCTTTGCTCATAAATATGATTTTCTCTCCTT
This sequence comes from Picea abies, assembly GCA_900067695.1. Classification (NCBI taxonomy): domain Eukaryota; kingdom Viridiplantae; phylum Streptophyta; class Pinopsida; order Pinales; family Pinaceae; genus Picea; species Picea abies. The sequence goes on from CBVK0103220160.1 coordinate 7,520, forward strand.
ATGGATTCCTCCAAATTCTTGGGGTTATCATATTTTATCTTGTCACTGTAGAAGGAGGGTAACCCACTTACAAACCTTTGGATTTTGAATTTTTTATACTTTATGAAGTCAACATACTTTAGCAACTCAAAGAACCACTTCTCATATTCATCCATTGTCATGGTTGAGTTCAAACAACACTTTCATCTTTCTTTCGTAGTAATGCTCTAACAAATATTTCTCTTAGAAATATCCTTTGAACTACCTCCATGAGATCCTCTTCTCATCAAGGTTCTTGGCTTGCTTAAGTTGATCCCACCACATGGTTTCCTTTCCTTGCAAGTGGTAGGTGGAAATTCTAGCATCTACCCATGAGGGGTAGTCATGCATTTGGAACTATTTCTTCATTTCCAATAGCTAGGCCTTGGCCTCTTCTCCTTTCCTATTATCACCATTGAAATTTGGTGGTTTAATCTTCCTAAGCTCATTTTTGTACCTCGACCAAGTTTTGAGGAAACATTGGTCATGTTTGACCACTTTTTGGACTTTGATAGGCTGGTCGAAGATGGAGCGCCCAGGCGGAGCTCAGATCACGGGATCTCACTTGTTTTGCATGCTTGTGGACTGAGCAAAGGGTTTACTAGGGTTTATGTAATGCATTAAGGTATTTCCGCCCATGGGTTTACCCATGATTAGGCATTTTTGTAAATGTATAACTAAGTAGTAGCTAAGCGATGTAATAGGCACCACTAGGTGTTGGTTATGTGCACAATATTTTGTAAGTGTTAATGTTGGCTTAGTGCAAGAGATTGTAAGATTTTATCTGCAAAGAGAATGTGTAAATTAATTCTATGTGCTACCAAGGAGTTGGCTCTATGCCTTCATTTGATTTTGGGAAGGAGAATCTGGCATACAGCGCACATATCTCCTATCCTCTATGGAGTCTGGCTATGTGGCTTTATGCACAGGAGTAGATGAATGTAAGAAGATTGAAGACTAATAAAGAAGAAGAAGAATTTGGTGGATGTAGCCCCACACTGGGGTGAACCACGTATATCCTGTATCTTGATGTGCTTTGTGCGATGTGATTTACAAGTTATGTTGTTTATTTTCTTAGTGTTGTTGTTTTAATGTATGATGAGCGCATATGATGTTGTTGCTTAGTGCTTAAAGGTGATTGAATGGTAGATCTCACCTATGTTATGTGCTAAGTGATTGGAAGTGCTTTATATTTATTGTTATTGCGTTGTTCTGTAATAAGGATTTACTTTGCGATCTAAATGAGAGACAAGAACTAATGCATATTGTTTTCTAAGTGTTATGCTAAGTGTTGTAATCACATATCTGTGTCCTAGCTTGGTTGTAGACACCTTAGTCCTGCAACCCCCCCTACCTCTACCTCAAGTGAGACTTCATCTGCTTCATAGGTGTTGTTGAAAGGGTCGTTAGTTAGGGTTTTGTTGGTGTGATGTTGAAGCATTGAACCCTGGGTCTGACCCTATGACAACAAATGGTTCTGTTGTTGGGACCTGGAAATGTGATTGTTGGGAACTGAAGAAAAGAGAAATCTTTGTGCGTAGATCTGTTGTTGTAGTGCACAGTATTCTATTTGACCTGCGAAGCTTTGTGCTAAGAAACAAAACTGATCTGAAGAAAATAGGTAAGATTTGAAATCTTTGTGTTCTGGTAAGGGTAAGATAAGTGGAAATTTTTGCTTCAAAAATATGAATCTAGATATGTTTGATAGATTTTGTTCTAGTCTGAAAGCTAGGGCATAGTTAGAAGAAAGAGTTGATATGAATAAATTTGATATAAATAGAGAAAGATATGTTATTCTTATGCATAGAAAGAATTTTTGGACTAATAAGTGGATGTAGGAACCTAGAAATATTTTTTGCAGATTGCATGTCCAGCACTATGATCCCAGTGCATAGTATAGGAAAGGTTGGGGCTCGTTTAAAATAAAGAGAGTATTGATACTGTGTTATAACTGTAGAAGACCGGTACATCTTGCTAAGGAATTCCCCGGTACATGTCCTATTTTTCTTTGTTGTAAAGCTATTGGTCATGAAGTTGAGGATTGTCCAAGAATGATTGCTAAAGTTGAAAAGATGAACAAAAGACAAGAAAAATATGAAGAAGGTCAAGAGACTAAAGATATATTAAAGAATCATACAGAAAAAGAGTCAGAGACTATGTTAATACAGTTAAAAGAAGTAATGAATGATCATAGAGACATCAATTACCAGAGATCCTGAAAGAAAAATAGCGCATAGTTACAAGAATAGAAGAATTCAACATAGATTGTGTATTGGATGAAGAAACACACGTGAATGTTATGCTAGAAAGCACTTGGGAAATTTTGGGAAATCCTTTTATGATACCTTCATTGGGAAGCATAGGCTTGTTTAAAAGAAAGATGATAACCCTATGTGGAAGAGTTACTAATATACCTATGATTTCTCATGAAACATCGACTGAAGAAGAATTTGAAGTCATTAAATTTGTTGAGAACAACGCCCCCTTTCCACTTTTGTTAGGAACGAATTGGATCAAGAAGGATCAGGTCAAAAGGAAAGTAGAGGATGAAGCTAGAGAAAAGAAAAAGAAAGAACTAAGGGACCTCATAACCAGAAAAATAGAGTGATTAATAGAAGAACAAGAGGATGATTCCAAGAAACAGAGGGTAAGAAAATTAGTTGTTGAGGTTTAAAGAACGCAAAATATTTTGAAGGACCTATCCATGAAAGAAAGAAGTATAAATACCTGAAAAATTGTAAGAGAATGGACATTAACCTTAGAATCTGTAAGAGCACATCAGCAGTGCGAAGTCACTTTACTAAGAGAAGATAAGAATAAGAATGGAAAGATGAATCCAGAGACCAGATCACAGGAAAGAAGGCAAGGAATATCAGTAAGAAGAAAGGTAAGATAGAAAAACTACATGATGCTCCAGAAAAGAGTTCGTAGGAGGTAGATCTGTAGAACTTGAACCTCACCAGAATAGTAGAACCACACAGAATGGGACTTCACCACGTCGAAGCTATATGACTGTTGGAGACGCCTCAACCATTAGAATAACACTCTGGAACAGCTAGAAACATAGTTATTGATGGGAAGACTGTCATTGGACCGTTGAGACCATGCCATAACGGACGAATTCACATTGATGGATGCATTCCTTCCTGTTGGAGGAATCTATTACGACGTTTTCTTATTTAACCCATCGGATGCTGCGCCAGGACCACTTTTTTCCACTCATGATTATCCAAGCTAGTAGAGAATCAATTGCATATCGCATTGTGATTTCTATAACTCACCATATGTTTTATTACCTCGCTTGTATGTTCACCTACCTGATCTATTTGGTTACAAGTGTGAATGTCAGGCGGAGCTAGCACGTTAGAGAAGTCTGTGGAGAAGATTCTCATGGAGCTCATGGCTGAGAAAGTTATGTCTGTAAGAATACAGGCATCGTCGATTGGGGGACTGCAAGCATCCCCCTTGACCTGACGTTTTTCGCCATACTACTGAGAAGCAAATCAAGCACTGTGACGGTCTGGCTAATGCGAAGTAGATCTCATCGGTATTTCCAAATTATATATCGCCTTTGGTTGGCGCGGTTACCCGCGATAGTATCCCACAGGACTTCAAGTACACATTGATCACTGAGTAAATATTGAAGGGGATATGCATAGTTGGACCCCAGTTAGGACAGATCCCATCTCTGAAGAACAATGACTTTAACCTCAGAGACGGAAATAACTACACGATGCTCACGATGCATAGGTATTTTATGAAGATGACTGGGAAGAAGTCGTGCATAGTCTCCAAACCATGGATTAAGGAGCTTGTGCAGTCAACGATATTGAACATCATGTAGATCCCTCACTTTGGTCGACATCAGAAGATTAACACCTGCGTAAAAATTCTCTTGTCGTGCTATCACGGAGGATATATGTGGCTCGACATGTGCATTAATGTGGATCTGACACTGATCCACCTGATCACAGGACTGAGCATGTAGGGATCAGACCCTCAACAATTCTACCTGGAGAAGGCTTCATATTGATCCCTGGCATAGTTAATAAAGGAGGATTATTGTGATGTAGAAAAGGGAAAGCGAGGCTAGAAGGTAGCCTCCATCCAGGATGGCACAGTGCGTCTATCTTGTCAGCTTATAGCTGGAAATATCATCAGAAAGAAGCATCTGACACAGGTCACTGGATTCATAGTAGACCTCGCAGGGAAGTGTGTAGAAGGAATGAAAATGAACTGGCCGAGTTACCTTGTCAACGAGCTTGAGAGAGATTGTCACAAAGCGTAGGATCAAGGGTATGAATTCCACTTTAGATGGTTACTGGTATTAATCACATTTGTCGCTTGGCATATGCCTGAAGGAGCGAAATTTCCAGAAGTTGAGCCATCGAATCTATTGGTGGCAAGGTTCTCCACCTTGTGGTATAGAAATGACATGTCTAAGTACTGACAGTCGAATAATGTCTTCCATGCCTACTACCAGTAGCTCAAACGTGCTATTGAGGCATTTCCACACATGACCCTGAACACATTTCACTAGTAAATACCGCTAGCGAAGTTCTGTGCAGATCATTGCTTTATCTATATCACTATGCACAGGGATGAGAACAAGGAGGAGTTACAATACTACTATAAGCTAACCGACGAAGACATGGAGTTGATCACCAAAGAATGGCCAACAAAGTTCCTTGTACCGGTGGAAGATGCAGAACTCTCCGACCCCAACATCATTGGAAGTCCCTCGGTCACTCGGGTCAAGCATGTTGGTAAAGCAAGGCAAAGAAAAATAAGAAAAAGGAGAAAGTGCAGAACATAGAAACTGATGAGGAGGATAGGGCCTCAGAGGAAAGTAGGCCTGACTCACCCACACGAGGAGGAGGAGGAAAAGTGAATCAAGAAGAAGGAGGGGAAGAAGGAGAAAATCAAGACAAAGGTGAAGTTACACCGTCGAAGGATCCCCCTACCAATGCCAAAACATCGAAGAAAAGGAAGGTTTCTCCATAGAAATCCTAATCAAGAAACAAGACCCGCACCAATAGGCCTCAATCAAAGAATGTTCTCACAGAGGACGATGTCATTCTAATCATCGTAGTCATGGAGGACGCTTCAGAGGATATCTTGTAGAGACATGGAGCGAATCAGGAAACGATGTATGAACGAATCGAGAAAGATCTCAAAGGCATCCATAAAGCTATTCATTTGAGTCACGTAGTGCCTATTGTGCCCTCATCGTCAAAGATTGCATAATTGGGGGATGATGCCACCCAATTATGAAGACTAGCAGATGCAACAAAGGATCAACTTCGTCGAGTCCACAAAGAAAAGGAACAGGCTATAGAAGCCTTGTAGAAAGAAAAGGAGGAGATCTTAGAGAAACTACGAGTTGCGTAGTCTTACGTAACCACCTACAAGAAGGAGAAAGATGAAATTTGGGAGATGTTCTAGGAGAACAAAGCAGAGATACAGAAAGAGGAAGACCAATGTCTCAATGAATAGACTGCGGCCAAAGAGGCAGTGACTACAACACTTCACTCTTTGTCAGGCTTGGCACAGGAGGAAGAAGAGTCAATCGAGATGCAAGTGGGGAAGATTGTTAAGGCCATTCAGCAGCTTCAAGCATGGGTAACAGAGTTAGAACTTCAAGAAGTTTCGAGCACTCCACAAGAAGTATGTGATCAGAGGGATAAAGCTACCAAGAGCGCAGTTGGAAGGATCAGAGAACTTGCCTCGAAATGTAAGAAATTGAGTCATCGTAGTGCGCATACCTACGAATGCCTCGCAGAAGATCCGGAGCTGAGGAAACTGGAAGCACAACTACAGGAGGTGAAGCAACAGGCCTCCACCATCTAGGTGAAAATGAACTCACTCACAGCATTGGAGAAAATGAAGAGATCACAGGAACAACGCACATTCCAGCAACAGATTACTGCCATACATAGTAGAGTCATGGAAGTTACACAGAGATTACAGCAGGTACAATATGAAGCCTGCATGTTTTTTGAAGAGATTTAAGAACAAGTCTTGCAGCTGGATCAGATAGTTACGACAGTGGAACACCGCCTGGAACGGCCTTCTACAAAGAAAATCATTCAGGAGTTCGTCGAGTAGGAGGCTCTAGTGAAGCAGCAAGTCGATGCATCTTGAGCCAATCTCGAGGCCTTCAAGGCAATGTTGCCTAGATCTGAGTGACTCTTCTTCAACTACATAGATGAAATATCTCTAACAACTACATCTCTTGGAATGCCTTGAATATTTCCTTACTTCCCTTCCTCGCCAAGAAATGTAATTGTCTTGTTGTAGCAGTCTAGGACAACAAGGTGTTTTTCCAACCAATCCATACCAATTAGACATTCATATGAACCCAATGGTATGATGTTTACATCTACCTTTGTGTTGAGTCCATTCATGTCTATTTGAGAATCTTTATCCAACTCATCGATCTTTCTCTTATTCCCTGTGGCTAACTGAACTAAACAATATTTCTTATGCTTACTTCTTTGTAAGTGAAATATTTCAACAATTCTATAATTTATTTAACTATAGCTAGCTCTAGAATCAATTAAAATTGTTATAGGTTGGTTATCAATATTACCTTCCACTTCAATCATGGGGGATTGATATTCATATTTCTTGATATCCAACGCTGCATAAATACTTGGCATGTTTCCTCCCATGTCTTCCACTTTTTTATCCTTTTGAAGGTTGTGGGTAGTCCTCATTCTTTCTCCTTTTTGAAGGCAAACCCTATATAAGTGATTTCCCTCACATCCCAACATTGAATAGGATGGTTCCTTTTCCTTCTCCCAAATGAATCTATAGTCTTGTGCTCATTTTGGGATGCTTGAACTTGTTGATTTATTTGGAAATTATTTCTAAAAAATGGTGGCTTAAAACCTTTCTTCCTTTGATCCTTTTTCTCTTTCATATTTTCATTCCCAACCTTTTGGAACACTAGCCTCCCTCTTCTTTTCTCATAAAGATGGTTTTCTCTCCGTATGGCTTCCTCCAAGTTCTTGGGGTTACCATATTTTATCTTGTCACTGTAGAAGGAGGGTATCCCACTTAGAAACCTTTGGATTTTGACTTTTGTATACTTTATTAAGTCAACATACTTTAAAAACTCAAATAACCACTTCTCATATTCATCCATTGTCATGGTTCCCAACTTGAGTTCAAATAACACTTTCATCTTTCTTTCGTAGTAATGCTCTAACAAATATTTCTCTTGGAAATATTCTTTGAAATACCTCCACGAGATCCTCTTCTCATCAAGGTTCTTGGATTTCTTAATTTGATCTCACCACATGGTTTCCTTTCCTTGCAAGTGGTAGGTGGAAATTCTAGCGTCTACCTGGGGAGGGGTAGTCATGCAGTTGAAAAAACTTCTTCATTTCCAATAGCTATGCCTTGGCCTCTTCTCTCTTCCTATTCTAACCATTGAAATTTGGTGGCTTAATATTCCTAAGCTCATTTTTGGCCCTCAACCAAGTTTTGAGGAAACATTGGTCATGTTTGACCACTTTTTGGACTTCGACAAGTTGGTCGAAGATGGAGCACCTAGGCAAAGCTGAGATCACAAGATCTTTCTTGTTTTACGGGATTGTGGACCGAGCAAAGGGTTTACTAGGGTTTATGTAATGGGTTAAGGGATGTTGGCCCATGGGTTTACCCATGATTAGGCCTCATTGTAAATATATAAATAAGTAGTAGCTAAGTGATGTAAGATGTACTACTAGGTGTTGGCTATGTGCACAATATGTTGTAAGTGTTAATGTTGGCTTAGTGAATGAGATTGTAAGTTTCTTTGTGCAGACAGGCTATGTAAAGTAAGGCTCTATGCTACCAAGGAGTTGGCTATGTGCCTTGACCTAATTTCGGGAAGGAGGATCTGGCCTGCAGCACACATATCTCCTGTCCTCTGCGGAGTCTGGATCTGTGGCTTTATGCACAGGATCATACGAATGTAAGAAGATTGAAGAATAATAAAGAAGAAGAATAAGTTTGTGGATGTATCACCATACTTGGGTGAACCACGTATATCTTTTGTTTTAATGTTCTTTGTGCGATGTGATTTATGAGTTATGTTGTTTATTTTATTAGTGTTGTTGTTATAATGTATGATGAATGCATTTGATGTTGTTGCTTAGTTCTTAAAGGTGACTGAATGCTAGATCTGAGCTATGCTATGTGCTAAGGGATTGGAAGTGCTTAATCTTTATTGTTACTGCATTGTTCTATAATAAGGGCTTACTCTACGATGTGAATGAGAGACAAGAACTAATGCACATTGTTTTCTAAGTGCTCTGCTAAGTGTTGTAATCACAGATCTATGTCTCAGCTTGATTGTAGACACCTGAGTCATGCAACCCCCCCTGCCTCTACCTCAGGTGAGACTTCATCTTCTTCACAGGTGTTTCCAAAAGGGACGGTAGTTAGGGTTTTGTTGGTGCGTTTTTGAAGCGTTGAACCCTGGGTCTTCACCTATGCCAACAAATGGTTCCATTGTCAGGACCTGAAAATGTGATTGTTGGGAACTGAAGAAAAGAGAAATCTCTATGTGTAGATCTGTTGTTGTACTGCGTAGTATTCTACTTGACCTGAGAAGCTCTGTGTTAAGAAAGAAACCTGATTTGATGAAAAGAGGTAAGATCTTAAAGCTTTGTTCTCTGGTAAGGGTAAGATAAGTGGAAAGTTTTTCTTTGAAAATATGAATCTAGATATGTTCTATAGATATTGTCCTAGTCTAAAAGATAGGGAACAGTTAGAAGAAAGATTTGATATGAATAAATTTGATAGAAATAGAGAAAGATATGTTATTCCTATGCATATAAAGAATTTTTGGACTAATAAGTGGATGCAGGAACCTAGAAAAAAAATTTGCAGATTGCAGTTCAAGCACTGTGGTATCAGTGCGCAGTGCAGGAAAGGTTGGGGCTCATTTAAAAGAAAGAGAGGATTGACATTGTTATATAACTGCAAAATACTGGGACATATTGCTAAGGAATTCCCTGGTACAAGTCCTATTTTTCTTTGCTGTAAAGGTATTGGTCATGAAGTTGAGGATTGTCCAAGAATGATTGTTAAAGTTAAAAAGATGAACATGAGACAAGAAAACTATGAAGAAGGTCAAGAGACTAAGGATATATTAAAGAATCATACAGAAAAAGATTCAGAGACTATGTTAATGTAGTTAAAAGAAGTAATGAATGATCACAAAGAAATCATTTTACGAGAGATCCTGAAAGAAAAACAACGCATAGTTACAAGAATAGAAGACTTCGACATAGAGTGTGCGTTGGATGAAGAAACACACATGAATATTATGCCAGAAAGGACTTGGGAAATTTTGTAAAAGCCTACTATGATACCTTCATTGGGAGGCATAGGCTTGTTTAAAGGAAAGATGATAACCCTAGGTGGAAGAGTTACTAATATTCCTATGATTTCTCATGAAACATTGATTGAAGAAGAATTTCAAGTCATTAAATTTGTTTAGAACAGCGCCCCCTTTCCACTTTTTTTAGGAACAAATTGGATCGAGAAGGATCAGCTCAGAAGGAAAGCAGAGGAAGAAGCTACAGAAAAGAAAAATCAAGAACTAAGGGACGTCATAACCAGAAAAATAGAGCGATTAATAGAAGAACAAGAGGATGAGTCGAAGCAATAGAGGGAAAGAGAATTAGTTGTTGAGGTTGAAAGAATGCAAAAAAGTTTGAAGGACCTATTCATGCAACAAAGAAGTATAACTACCCCTAAAATCATAAGAGAAGGGACATTAACCCCAGAATCTGTAAGAGCACATTGGCAATGCAAAGTCACTTTATTAAGATAAGATAAGAATAAGAATGGAAATAGGAATCCAGAGACTTAGATCACAGGAAAGGAGGCAAGGAAGCTCAGTAAGAAGAAATCCAAGCTATAAAAAATACAGGAAGCTCCAGAAAATACTTCGCAGGAGGAAGATCTGTAGAACTTGAACCTCGCTGAAATAGCAGAACCACACAGAATGGGACTTCTCCATGGTGAAACTATATGACCATTGGAGGCATCCTGACTGTTAGAATAATGCTTTGGAATGGCTAGAAACATAGTTATTGAGAGGAATATCGTTGTTGGACTGTCGAGACTGCCCCGTAATGGATGGATTCACATTGATGGATGCATTATTTCCTGTTGGAGGAATCTATTACGATATTTTCTTATTTAACTCGTTGGACGCTGCATCGGGACCGCATTTTTCCACACATGATTATCCAAGATAAAAGAGAATTGATTTCATATCGCATTGTGATTTCTATACCTCACCATCTATTTGATTACCTCACTTGTCTGTTCACCTACCCGGTCTATTTAGTTACAAGTGTGAATGTTGGGTGAAGCTAGCACGTTAGAGAAGTCTATAGAGGATATTCTCACAAAGCTCATGGCTGAGAAATTTATGTCTATAGAAATACAAACTTCGTTGACTAGGGGGATACAAGCATCCCCCTAGACTGGACATTGTTCTATCCATACTACTGAGAAGCGAAGAAAGCACCGCGATGATCTGTCTAACGTGAAGAATATATTGTCAGTCTTACCAAATTATATACTGCCTTTGGCTAGTGTGGTTACCCATGACAATATCAAACGTGAATTCGAGTACACGTTGATCGTTGTGTACATCTCGAAGGGGATACACATAGTTGGACCCCAGTTAGGTCAAATGCTAGCTCTGAAGAACATTGACTTTAACCTCGGAGACAGGAAGAAATACACGATGCTCACGCCGCATAGGTATTGATGAAGATGACTGGGAAGAATCCATGCATAGTCTCCCAGCTATGGATTAAGGAGCCTGCGTAGTCAATGATACTGAACGTGATGAAGATACCTCACTTTGGGAAACATCAGAAGGTTAACGCATGCGTTAAAATCCTCTTGTCATGCTATCACGGAGGATATTTGTGGCTAGACAAGCGCATTACTGTGGATCTGGTACTGATCCACCTGATCATAGGACTGAGCATGTAGGGACCGGACCCTCAGCAGTTATACCCAGGGAAGTCTTCAGATCGCTCTCTAGCACAGTGAATAAAGGAGGATTATGGTGATGTAGAAAAGGGAAAGTGAGGCTACAAGGTATCCTCCATCTAGGATGGTGCAGAGAACCTATCTTGTTATCTTATAGCTGGCAAGCTCGTCAGAAAGAACAGTCTGACACATGTCACTAGATTAGTAGTAGACCTCGCAGGGAAGTGCATAGAAGGAATGAAAATGAACTGGGTGATTTACCTCGTCAACGAGCTCGAGAGAGACTATCATGAAGCAGAGGATCAGGGGTATGAATTCCACTTTATATGGTTACTAGTATTAATCGCATTTGTCACTTGGAATATGCCGAAAGGACCGACAATTCTAGAAGTTGAGCCATTAGAGCCATTGGTCGCAAGGTTCTCCGCCTTGTGGTATACAAAGGATATGTCAAAGAAGTGGCAGTCGAACATTGTCTTCTATGCCCACTACCAGCAGCTAAAACATGTTATTGAGCCATTTCCATGCATGACCCTGAACATATTTCACCAATAAAGACCGCTAGCAAAGTTCCACGTAGATCGACACTTTATCTATATCACTACGTGCAAGGATGAGAGCAAGGAGGAGTTAAAATCCTACTATAAGCTAACCGATGATGACATGGAGGATATCACCAAAGAATGGATAGCATATTTCCTTGTACTAATGGAAGATGCAGAACTCTCTAACCCCGACATCATTAGAATTCCCTTGGTCACCCAGGTCGAGCATGTTGAGCAGAGAAATGTGAAGAAAAATAAGAAAAAGGAGGAAGGGAAGAACATATAAACTGATGACGAAGATAGTGACTCAGAGGAAAGTAGGCCTGACTCACCCGTAGGAGCAGGAGGAGGTGAAGAGAATCAAGATGATAAAGGGGAAGAAGGAGAAAATAAAGACAAAGGAAAAGTTACACCACCAAAGGATCCCCCTACCGAGGCCAAAACATCGAATAAAAGGAAGGTTTCTCCATGGACACCCTCAACAATAAAGAAGACTCGTTCCAAAAGGCCTCAATCAAAGAATGTGCTCACAGAGGACGATGTCAGTCTAATCATCGCAATCATGGAGGAGGCTTCTAAGGATATCTTGAAGAAACATGGAGTGAAGTAGGAGACATTGTATGAAGGAATCAAGAAAGAGCTCAAAGAAATACAACAAGCTATTCATTTGAGTCGCACAGTACCTACTGCGCCCTCATCGTCAAAGATTGCAGAATTGGGGGATGAGCCCACCCAATTACAAAGACTAGCAGATGTAACAAAAGCTTGACTTCATCGACTCCATGAAGGAAAGGAAAAGGCTACAGAAGCCTTTCAGCAATAAAAGGAGGAGGTCTTAGATAAACTACAAGTTGTGCAGTCCTACGTAACCACCTATGAGAAGGAGAAAGATGAAATTCGGGTGATGTTCGAGGAGAACAAAGAAAAAGACTGTTTACTCACAAAAAAGATTGTGGTCAAAGAGGCAGTGACTAAAACACTTCTCTCTGTGTTGGGCTTGGTACAGGAGGAAGAAGATTTAGTCGAGATGCAAGTGGGGAAGCTCGCTAAGGCCATTCAGAAACTTCAAGCATGGGTAACAGATTTATAACTTCAAGCAGTGTTGAGCACTTTGCAAGAAGTATGCAATTAGAGGGACGAAGCTTCTAGGAGCACAGTTGGAAGGATCAGGGAACTTGGCTCAGAATGTAAGCAATTGAGTGATCATAGTTCCCAAACCTACAAATGCCTCATAGAATATCTGAAGCTAAGGAAACTAGAAGCACAGCTACAGGAGGTGAAGCGACAAGCCTCCACCATCCATGAGCAAATGAAGTCACTCACTATAGTGGAGAAAATGAAGAGATCACAGGAACAACACACAGTCCGACAGCAGATTAATGGCATACAGAGCAGTGTCATGAAATTTACACAAAGATTATAGCTGGTACAGGAAGAAGTCTGCATGATTTTTGAAGATATTGAAGGACAAGGCTCGCAGTTGGACCAAATAGTTACAATAGTGGAACAACACCTGGAAGGGCCTGTTATAGAGAAAACCCTTCAGGATTTCACCGTGCAAGAGGCTCTGGTGAAGAAGAAAGTCAAGGAAACTATAGCTAAGCTCGAGGCCCTCGAAGCAGTGTTGCCCAGATCTGAGTTACTCTTCTTCAACTACATATTTGAAATATATCTAACAGCTACATCTCTTGGAATGCCTTGAATCTTTCCTTACTTCCCTTCCTCACCAAGACATGTAATTGTCTTGTTGTAACAGTCTAGGACAACAAGGTGTTTTTCCAACCAATCCATACCAATGGGACAATCATATGAACCCAATGGTATGATGTTTACATCTACCTTGTTGTTGAGTCCATTCGTGTCTATTTGAGAATCATTAACCAACTCATCGATCTTCCTCTTATTCCCTGTCGCTAACTGAGCTAAACAATATTTCTTATGCTTACTTCTTTGTAAGTGAAATATTTCAACAATGCTAGAATTTATGTAACTATAGCTAGCTCTAGAATCAATTAAAATTGTTATGGGTTGGTTATGAATCTTACCTTCCACTTCAATCATGGGGGATTGATATTCATATTTCTTGTTATCCAAGGCTGCATAAATCCTTGGCACGTTTCCTCCCATGTCTTCCACTTTTTTAGCCTCTTGTATGTTATGGGTAGTCCTCATTCTTTCTCCTTTTTGAAGGCAGTCCCTATATAAGTGATTTCCCTCACATCCCAAGATTGAATAGGATGTTTCCTTGTCCTTTTCCCAAATGAATATACAGTCTTGTGCTCATTTTGGGTGGATTGAACTTGTTGATTTATTTGGGAATTATTTCTAAAAAATGGTGGCTTAAAACCTTTCTTCCTTTGATCCTTTTTCCCCTTCATCTTTTCATTCCCGGCATTTTGGAACACTGGCCTCCCTCTACTGTGCTCATCAAGATTTTTTTTTCTCCTTATGGCTTCCTCCAAATTCTTGGGGTTATCATATTGTATCTTGTCACTATGAAGGAGGGTAAACCACTTAGAAACATTTGGATTTTGACTTTTGTATACTTTATGAAATTAACCTACTTTAGCAACTCAAAGAACCAATTCTCATATTCATCCATTTTCATGGTTCCCAACTTGAGTTCAAAGAACACTTTCATCTTTCTTTCGTGGTACTTCTCTGACAAATATTTCTTTTGTAAATATCCTTTGAACTACCTCCACGAGATCCTCTTCTCATCAAGGTTCTTGGCTTGCTTAAGTTTATCCCACCACATGGTTTCTTTTCCTTGCAAGTGGTAGGTGGAAATTCCAGTGTCTACCCGAGAGGGGTAGTCATGCAGTTGGAAATATTTCTTCATTTCCAATAGTCAGCCTTGGCCTCTTCTCCCTTCCTATTCTCACCATTGAAATTTCATGGCGTAATCTTCCTAAGCTCATTGTTGGCCCTCGAAAAAAAATTGAGGAAACATTGGTTGTGTTTGACCACTTTTTAGACTTTGACAGGCTGGTCAAAGATGGAGTGCCCAGGCGGAGCTGAGATCGCAGGGTCTTGCTTGTTTTGTGGGATTGTGTACCGAGAAAAGGGTTTACTAGAGTTTAAGTAATGGGTTCAGGGATGTTGGCTCATGGGTTTACCTATGATTAGGCCTCTTTGTAAATGTATAAATAAGTAGTAGCTAAGTGATGTAAGAGGTACTACTAGGTGTTGTCTATGTGCACAATATGTTGTAAGTATTAATGTTGGCTTAGTGAAAGAGATTGTAAGTTTCTCTGTGCAGACAGACTGTGTAAATTACAGCTCTTTGCTACCAAGGAGTTGGATCTATATCTTGACATGATTTTGGGAAGGAGGATCTGGCTCACAACACGCAAATCTCCTATCCTCTACAAAGTTTGGCTTTGTAGATTTGTGCATAGGAGCAGATGAATGTAAGAAGATTGAATACTAATAAAGAATAAGAAGAAGTTGGTGGATGTATTCCCACACTGGGGTGAACCACATATATCATGTGTCTTGATGTTCTTTGTGCGATGTGATTTATGAGTTATGTTGTTTATTTTCTTAGTGTTGTTGTTATAATGTATGATAAATTCAAATGATGTTTTTGCTTAGTGCTTAAAGGTGATTGAATGCTAGATCTAAGATATGTTATGTGCTAAGTGATTGGAAGTTCTTGATCTTTATTGTTACTGTGTTGTTCTGTAATAAGGGTTTACTCTACAATGTGAATGAGAGACAAGAACTAATGCATATTGTTGTCTAAGTTCTCTACTAAGTGTTTTAATCACAGATCTGTGTCCCAGCTTGGTTGTAGACACCCAATTCCTGTAACCCCCCCTGCCTCTACCTCAGGTGAGACTTTATCTACTTCCCAAGTGTTGTCGAAAGGGCTGGTAGTTAGGGTTTTTTTGGTGCATTGTTGAAGCGTTGAACCCTGGGTCTGCCCCTGTGCCAACAAATGGTTCTATTTTCGGGAACTGAAAATGTGATTGTTGGGAACTGAAGAAAAGAGAAATCTTTGTGCGTAGATATTTTGTTGTAATGTGAAGTATTCTACTTGACTTGTGAATCTCTATGCTAAGAAAGAAACCTAATCTGAAGAAAAGAGGTAAGATCTGAAAGCTTTGTGCTCTAGTAAGGGTAAGATGAGTGGAAATGTTTGCTTCGAAAATATGAGATATGTTTGATCAATTTTGTCCTAATCTGAAAGCTAGGGAACAATTAGAATAAAGAGTTGATATGAAAAAATTTGATAGAAATAGAGAAAGATATGCCATTCCTATGCATAGAAAGAATTTTTGGACCAAAAAGTGGATGCAGAAACCTAGAAAGATTTATTGTAGATTGTAGGTCCAACACTGTGATCCCAGTGCGCAGTACAGGAAAGGTTGGGGCTCATTTAAAAG
>CBVK0103220162.1:0-27029 GCA_900067695.1 Picea abies
GTTGTTGTTGTTGTTGTTGTTGTTGTTGTTGTTGTTGTTGTTGTTGTTGAAGATGGCCTTGGAGAGCATGCTCATAAAAAAAAAATCACATAAGAAAAAAGTTTTGCTTCTCAACGGAAACAAGGGTTAGATCTCGGTTAGCTTACCCAGAAAAATGCAATGTTTCCCTCTATTTTTTATTTACCGAGATTGCATAGAACGCAGGACAATGAGCATACGTAGACAAGAAAAGTATTTTTGATTTGTTTCTAATTTGTTGAGATCGCATAGGGCATGGGGAAAATATCATACACAAATACAAAAGAGTAACAACCTATAAATAAAAAATAGAAAACAAAAATAAAACCAAAATACTAACTCTACAAAAATTTAAAAGGGCATATTCGAGCTTTATACCTCCGGATCTTACTAAAATGTTCGTATCTTGGGAAAACAGAAACTTTTTCGAGTGAAATGAAAAGAATTCTTGACTTAACAAGCGCTATGAATGCAATGGAATAGTCCTCTCATCCCAAAAATGTATGGAAATGGCATAAACCATAGATGAGGCAACACAGCTTCATAATCTCGATCTACAACGAGAGCAAGTTTTCAAATGTGCTTTGATACCATGTTAGACAACACAGATATTCCAATAGAGGACCAACTACTTCAATAACCACTCACACAAATATATCAAATATCAACACACTAATGTTTTCACATGGTATAAAAACCCCCACAGGGAAATATCCACGACCCTAGCCATTGTGACCACTTTAAGAAATTTATTAATGCAAAAGAAACTTTTACAGAGAGTTTCTCACAACTGATCATCGACAAATGAACCTCCATGCTCTTTAAATAAAGATCATGGACCAATCAGGTGTTAAGACACGGATCAATGTATTTTTTAAGATCGAGGAGAATATGAACCATCAAATCACTCTTTGTCAAGAAGATATCGTGACCATCGAATTTCCCAAATACAAATGCATACTAATCCATACTAAAGAAACACACTAAGAAATACACTTTATCTAATGACACATTAGAACAAGTTGATATTAACTAACTCCTAAGTGTCTAAATATCCTAACACAAAATTGGGTATTAAAGATTCCAAGCGACACCTAGTTCTAAAGTACCACAGTGGCCTACATAGCTACTTACATATATGTTTTCAATATTGAGTAAAAGTACAAGAAAATTAATAAGAGGGATTTCAGTTCTAAAAACCCATCGCAGTAGAATCACGATAAAGGTGTCCCTAACTCCCATAAAAAGGATAGAGAAAGGATGTCCAACCGCAAGACAACCAGTGCAAGCCACACACAAAGAAGGGAAATGGTAAGTTGAAGAAGGACACTAGAAAGTGGTGTGAGCTCCATAAAATCCCTTGGCACAACACTGATGAATGTCGCTCAAACAATCATTAGTGGCTGAGATGAAATCCCTTGATTCAGATGTCTATTAAAACTCTAATTCAAAACCGAAAAAGGAAAAATAGATCATTGATGTGGAACCCATTTTCACCATCACTACCACAAAGGTCTAGTCAGAATAATGAGAGGAGCCTAAAGAAAGGGAGTTCCTCTTCCACTCAAACATGTGGGTGAATGGGACCCCACTACATTTCATTGTTGACAGTGATATCCAAAAGAAACTAATATCAATGGAGGTCATCGAGAGGTTGAACCTAACAACAATGACACGCCCTCAGCCATACACCATTGGTTTGCTCAAGCAGGCATGAGACATCTATGTCAGCCATCAATTCCTCCTCCACTATGATATCAATCCCTTCAAAGATGAGGTATTGTGTGATGTTTCCCCACTTAAATTTTGTGGTGTTCCTTTAGGATAACCATATATGTTGAAGCATCATGTTTTTTATGAATACAGGCCCCGTAGTATCATTATTACTTTAGCAGGTCAACTCTACAGAGTACTAGAGGTGGTTATCATTACTACAATCTATTTTTTCTCTATGAAGCAGTGCAGAAAGGTGTCTCTTGGACCGGGAGATTTTTCCTCTTTATGGTCTGGTTGGAAGGTGAATAGAAGATCATTGCAAACACCAAAACCTATGCACTAGGTCTTTCTACACAGGAGAAGAAGGTGGAAAATATAGTATAAGAACACAAAGACATCTTTGCCTCACCTATGGGGGTTCCTTTTCATTTTCAAGTAAAGAACTCAATTGATTTAACACCCAGTGCTCCTCTTCCTAATGGCCCTATATATAGGAGCTCTATTTAGGAGAATGAAAAAATCAAACGCTAGATCCAAGAGCTAATTTTTAAGTGCCACATTAGACCAAGATCCTCACATTGTGGGAGTCTAACTGTTATAGTATAGAAGAAGGACATGACATGGAAAATTTGTATTGGTTACAAATCCCTGAACAATATCACAGTCAAAAACTGGTACACAATCCCCCAGATTGATGATATTTTAGATTAGCTCAAGGGCACCAAATTTTTCAGTAAGATTGATTTGAATTCAATATACCACCAATTGTCGATTAAGCAAAATTATGTATGGAAGACAACCTTCAAGTCTAAATAAGGTCTCTTTGAGTGGATGGTCATGCCTTTTGGCTTTACTAATGACTTGGCCACATTCAAACGGATGATGGATGATATATTGCAGCCATTCAAAAAATCCTTTGTGGTCATATATGTAGATGGCATCCTCATATTTAGTAAGACTTGGGAGGAACATGTGAGGCACATCCATTAGGTATTGGGCACCCTGCGATAGCACAAGTTATATGCCAATTTGGAGAACTATTCCTTCAACATGTAGAGAAATCAATATTTGGGATACATCATGGATGAGCAAGGTGTGCATGTCAATCTAGCGAAGATCCAAGTCATTCCTGATTGGAAGGCCCTAAAGACATTGATTGAGCTCCATAGCTTCTTGGGCCTTACCAACTTATACCGCAGATTTTTCTTGGGGTTCTCTCATATTGCTTGGGCCCTAGGCTAAGTGACCAAGGGTGAATCCAAGGCCAAGTTTTTTTGGGCTACATCACAACAAAAATAATTCGAGGATTTGAAATTCCACCTCTACTCAGAAACTATCCTTATTATTCTAGACCTACAAAAACCATTTGAGATTGAGACAGATGCATCAGATTATTTCATCGGTGCATTCCTCACTCAGCATGGGAATCCAGTGGCCTATCACAGTGAAACATTATCTGATTTTGTTCATATATACCCCACCTATGACAAAGCGATGTACTCCATTGTTCAGGAATGTCAACAGTGGAAGAATTAAAATATGGGAAAAGAAACAATCATCCACATTGATCAAAGGCCTATGTAATTCATGAAAACACAAGGAAATTTACAAAATGATTTCCATTGAAAGTGGTCCATGTACCTGTATCAATTCCACTTGAACATAAAGTACAAGAAAGGAAGCGCCAAACATGTTTCATACTTCCTCAATCGACCCCCAGTTGTGGTACTAGCCATAGTTCTGAACTCTTGTGGGCATGAGACCTCTAGGTGGCCACAATTATACAATAGTGATTGTGACATTGCTTCTACCTCTTAGACATTGAGCACAGGAAAAATAGTTCCATAATTTCATCTCTAGGATGGAATCCTATGTCATATGAACCATCTTTGTGTTCCTTCAAGTGAGCATGCAAAGTTGATTTGGAAATCTCATTACAGACAGATGTCAGGATGCTTTGGTGTGGAAAAATCTGTGGCAGTACTGCAAAATAATTTTTAATGTTAAAAGCTTTGACAAGATGTCAGCAAGTATATCATATCTTGCACTACCTGTGCCATTTTCAAACCCGTCATTAGGAAATAGAGGTTATAAACTCTTCTTCCTAATCCTGAAATGCCATGGGAATTCATCTCCATCGATTTCATGTCTGGTCTACCTTCAACCAAGCATGGTAATGACCGTGTCTTCATGGTCATTGATAATTTCTCTAAGATGGTAGTTTTGATACCCTGTAAGAAGAGTATCACTTCCAATGCCACTACTAAGATCTTCTTTGAGCATGTTTGTGTTCATTTTGGGATCCCACAGACCATAATTTTAGATCGATACATTAGGTTCCTAAGTAATTTATGGTCCATCCTATGGTCAATGATGGACACCAAGTTGACCAAATCGACTTCCTTCCACCCAAAACTCATGGGAAAATAGAGTTAGTAAATAGAATAATTGTTCATATCCTGAGGATGCACAATTAAAAACATCCATGCACATGGGATGAGAGACTTCCTTATGTTAAACATAGCTACAATAGAGCCATCCACAACTCTATTGGCCACAACCCTTTTCAAGTGTGCTTGGGGTTCCTGCCATTTACCCCCATTGACATATTTATGCCCATTATAGTTGCATGGGAGGATTCCTCCCATGCTTATACCATGGTTGATCAAGCATCCAAATTTTTTGAACCAATCCAGCACATCCAAAAAAAAATTCATGATATTTTCATAAATCCAATGATAAGTACAAGTAGTGCCACGATCAGCATTGAGTAGCATGCAAGGTTTAGGTGGGAGATAAAGTATGGTTTCATTTGTTGAAAGAGAACCTCACATGACCCCATTAGAAGCTCCACTCACTCTAATATAGGCCTTACACCATCACCAAGGTTGGTGAGAATTATTTTGAATCAAATATTCCCCATTTCATTGGCTTCCACCCTATATTTAATGTGGAACTGCTTCAACCATATTTTCCACCTCTCATGGACACTTCGAACATGGAAGAGAAATTTCCCCCTACAAAAACAAATCATGATTGCATTGAATATGATATAGTTGATCAAATCATGGACACCAAGATGAAGGGCACCCACCAGCAGAACACCCAAATCTATCGGGTCATCAAAGTAGGGAAGTTTCTTCACCATGGCAAGTATCTCACCAAGAGTCAGATTCAATAGAAGTTTTCCCATATAATAGAGTAACTCGACACAATTATAAACATCGATTCAGAAGGGGGGAGAGATGATCTAGGTGGATATTGGTGGCCACCCACCTATTCCACTAATTTAGAATGGTTCCACATCTTGGAATTTTTTCAGGTCCCAAACGTCTGGGCCCGTTTTGAGGCCCTAAACAACATTTGTTTGGGTGTGGAGACGCCTAATATGTATGAAAATGTAGATACTAATCCATTTGGAATGTGTACTTATTAGCTATACCTTTTATATGGGTTACCGAGTTCCCAAAACAGAGATCGTATGCAAAAGTTAAACGCCCTAGGAGTTTATGTATCAACTAACCACATTAGGGCCCATAAACCTTTTGGCGTTTCACCTTTTGGGGTTAGAGTTTTTTATGTTTAGAATTTTATCATTTATGTTTTATGTTAAAAATCCTTTTCGGCCTCTTTTTAATCAACTTCTTGTGAGTGAATGTAGTCGACACATCTCTCTCTTCATGGATAAGCTACCACCATTCTAGCTAGTTTGTGAGCTTTGCATTTTACAGTCTTTTGTATTCCATTCATTAATAGAATATGAGTTCAATTGTATTAATTTGTTTTTTGCAATATCTATGTGTGTTTCTTTTCTATATCTCTGCTTTCATTTAATTCTTAACATAATCCAGATCAATTTACATCACTATAATTGTTTTTTTATGCATTACCTTTCAAACAATAATATCATATACCTATGAAAATTTAAAAATTACATATGATTAAAAATCCTAAAAATTAAAAGATATATAAAATTATTTAAAAGGACTTACCCAAGGAGCCCCGTTAGCCTAATAGTCTAGTAAATTAGTCAAATACCATTATCTCAAGACATAATACCCCATAGTGCATCATAGCATGTGAGGCCAAGTGAGTGGAAAAGGATCTAGAAATGTCAGTGAGGGTTAACACTATATTTTTCAAACTTAGGTCAACATTGTCATCAATAGGGACTTGATTGATTTTATCCTTTGTCTCATCCTTGTAGTACATATCAATATAATCGGTAATGGAATGAACATCACCACTCCCTCCTTAGTTTATAACTATCGACAACCCTCATTGAGATAATATGGTAAGAAAGTGTATAACTTCAACATCAATGAGCAATATTTCATCCTCCATGATGAAAACCTCATAGTCAATGTCCCATAGTCCAATTACCTTCTGTAGAACCTAGGTGACTTGCATGGATACTCACGTTCATGTGTATGAATAATTTGAGGAGAGCGCAATTCCTCAGGGCATGTATGGTTTCTTGATTATGTACGGCTACTAAGTGTGCAACCTCATTGTAATGTCCCCAGCAAGGTTGGGTTGAGATATTATGTTTCTGCCCCAAATTATTGTTCCTTGTTAACTTTATGTGTTGCTAATCTCTTATAAAATAGTTTACTATTTTCAAATAGATAGAAAACATCCATTACACAAGATTTAGAGTAGATAACCATTCCATCTTATTATGGATGGAAATTACCTAAAATCAATATAATGATAACTATTGGTTGTAATAACAGCTACATAATATGGATAAGCACACAAGCTAATGGTTTCCAGGTAGAATCACAATATACTACAAAAACAACACAAGAAACATAGAATGATGCCAATCAATGAATCCCAAGGCTCTCCAAACCCTACACTGCTCTGCTCTACTAGCATTCACTCTACAAGCGGTCCTCCAACTCTTCATAATGCCTCTACAAGTCTGATCTACTAAAAAACCCCAATTGATAGAGGCCCCTGTGTGACACATATGGGGTGTCTCGTGGGGCATCACATGACAACCCTTTATCAACTCGCGGGGATGCCTCTTGCTATGGATACACAAAAACCTCTAATAATCTTGGATTTGATAAACGAAACTCTCCTGGAAATTGTCATAAATAATTTTTGCTAACTGAACTCTCTCCCGAAAAAAATCAAGCACCACAAAGAAACTCCAAGAGGACTCTGGATGAATCCCTTTCTTGTCTAGATAGGGTGGATATTGCACCACCAAAACTAAACCTACAATGGAATGGTTTTTCCCAAAAACACCAACAAAAACATTAGCTACAAGAGCACTCAATAAGATATCAAAGCATAATGACAATGGGGAAGGTTTCTCCTCTATTTATCCTTCCTTTGGATCTTCTATATCTTTCCCCTTTTTTGACCAAATCAATTTGTTTCCTCCAACTCCACTTAAATATACTTATTTATTTTATTTAATGTCACTTTTAGGGTTTATCCATATTTTAACCTAGTGACACCTCCTTGACTCCCTTTTTCCTTGTTGACTATAGCCTATAGGAGTCATATAGGATATTGAGTCCCCCTCCATCATGGTCAATTGGAAGAGGAAATTCCAATCCTCCCTTCCCAAGATTTCTTGTCCTCCAGCAATTCGAGATCAAGGTGTTGTAATATATGATCTCCTTCCCATGTAACATCTTCTGTGGGAAATCCTATACATACAACCAAATACTCTCGAATGAACCTGCTCCTAATTCGTTGTTCCCTAATGTAAACTATCCTCCCAGGGGATAGAACCAACTACCCTTCCTCATCTAGTGGAGGAATATCTATCGAGGTGGTGACCTACTATCACAATGCCTTCTTGAGGCATGATACGTGAAAGGTATTGTGGTTCCTTCTACCTTCCAGTAGCTCCAGCTCATATTCTACTTCCCCAACTCTCCTTACCACCTTGTAGGGCATGTAAAAGAGGGGATCAAGCTTCTATGCACTAATCCTCTTCAACAATGATTATTTTTATAGTTTTAATTTTAGAAAGATGAGATCTCAAACCTCAAAGATGTGTTCTACCATGTGTCTATATGCATACATTTTCTGTTGATTCCGAGCAGCTTGCATATTTTCCTTCAAGACCAGTAATATGTATTGAATTTTTTGTAACCAATCACTCGCCTTAGGATTTCCTCTCTCTCCAAATGCCAAATCCAAAAAGGATGGAGCATCATATCCATGAAATTCCCTGAATGGGCTCTTCTCGATGGACATTTGATGAGTGGTGTTGTGGAAATGCTCACTGATATGAAATCATTTTATCCATGATCGTTGCTTCTCTGACATGTAGTTACTCAGGTACCCCTCAATCCATGTGTTGACTATATCAGTCTGCATATTGGTCTGGGAACGACAGCTAGCACTAGGTGTTAAATTTTTCCCATATAACGTGAACAACTCTTGCCAAAATTCACTGAGAAACTTGTTATCTTGGTCACTGACTATGTTCCCTAGAAGGTAATGGAATCAGAACACCTCTCTAAATAATAGATATGCTACCTAAGATGCATTGTACTCCATAAAAATAGAAAATAAGTGTGCATATTTGGTAAACTTTTCCACTACCTCATAAATACAATCCCTTCCATGCACCTTTGGTAATCATGTGATCAAAATCCATGGAGATGCCTTCCCATTTCCACTTTAGTATCGTTAAGGATTGGAGAAGTCCTACAGGATGTGGGAACTTTGACTTTTTCCACTAGAAAGTCATGTATTCCCTCACATGATGAAGTACATCCCATTTGAGACCTTTGCATGAGAATCTCTCTCTAACCTGCATGTAGTTGGTTTTCAGATACCCTCAGTGCTCTGCTAGTGGTGCATCATGTGATTCCCTCAAAATATTATCCTTGAGTGAGTAATCATGGACAAGATACATCATTTCCCTGTAGTATATGATGGCATCTACTATCCTATACCTATAATCTTGGATACTTCCCTCCATCAGCTCACAAGCGAAGGTATTCTTGGAGTAGTCCACCAAGAGAATAGACTTTCAGTCTGTTGAGATATTACTCATAGAGAAGGTTGTAGGTCCCTTGGATAAGGCATCAGAAAATATATTATTCTTCCCCTTAACATATTCAATTTTGAAATCATATGCATGCTTTCTCACCCATTTTTTTTTTCTCTCATTCAGCTCTCATTGCTCCAAGAAATATATCAAGTTGTCGTTGTCATTCCAAACAATGAAGCACCCTCCTACCAAGTACTGTATGAATTTGTCCAGTGCATGCATGATGGTAAAAATTTCCTTATCATAGATCGGGTAGAGCCTCTCAGGATCCCTTAGCTTCCTACTCTTGAAAGATATCGGATATCGGTTCTACATCAATACTGACCCTATCCCTGCACCAGAGGAATCACAATCCAAGATAAAAGGTTACATAAACTCTAGAAGTTCCAATATTGGGAAAGTGCTCATGATCCTCTTCATTCTTTCAATTGCCACCTGTGCATATTCTGACCATCAAAATTCTCCCTTGTTGGTGAGGTATGTTAATGGTGCCAGAAATCGTGAAAATATTGTCACAAAGCGTCTGTAATAGCTTCATATCCTGAAGAATCCTCGTAGATCTATGAGTATCCTCATGGTGTGATGGTCTAATATAGTATAAATCATCTTTTGATGCACCTTTACTCCCTCAACATTGATCATGTGCCCTAGATAGAGGATCTCTTTCAAACCGAACTCACACTTTTCCTCCTTGGAAAAAATCAATTGTTCTTCCATAATGGTTAGAATCTCATCCACATGCTTCAAGTTTTCTTCCCATGTCTTATTTTAGATGACAAGATCATAAAACTAGAACACTAGTAAAAATTTCCTCAATTGTTTGTTGAAGATATGGTTCATGCATAAATGAAAGGTAGTGGGTGTGTTGGTCAACCTGAAGGGCATGACCAAGAACCCGTAGTTCCCATAGTGACACTTGAATGTTGTTTTATGGATATCTTCCTCCCTGACCCAGATTTGGTGGTATCTTGATCATATATCAACCTTTGATAAGTACATTTCCCCATGCATATCATCGATCACCCCATCAATCTGGGGTATTGTGTATCTATATTTTATGGTCTTTTTGTTTAGTTCCATGTAGTCTATGAACATACTCATAGTACCATCTTTATTTTTCACCAGTACAACTGACGAGGCGATAGGACTAGAACTAGGCCAGATGTGTCCCATCTCTAGTAGATCCTTTATGGTATTTTCTATTTCATCCTTGAATCTTTTGGGATTCTTGTAGGGAGTGGTGATGACAGGCCTCGACCCTTATTCTAGTTCAATGACATGCTCAAACCCTCTATCAGGTGGTCTCCCTACTGGAAATGGTTCAAACACTCTCTCATGATTTCCAAGTAATGCTTGGATATCCACATGGTAATGTTGTTGTTCTTGTGATGGCTACTCCATAGTGATCAAGAATTTTGTTGTGCAATCCATGTCCATGTGTCTAAAAATGGCCTCTATGCACTCTTTAGACATGATCATGGGGGCACATGTTGACATTCCTCTCAGGAAAAATTGTTTCCCATCCTTGTCTTAGAAATCCATCCTCATGTTCTTATAATTCATGCGGATATATCCCAAAGAGTATAGCCACTGAACTCTTAGAACCACATGAGTATATACTAAATCCATGACGTAAAATTCATCGATCAATGTGTAGTTTCCCAAGGTTACTTATAGTCCCATGATCCTCTGAGTACACATCATGTTGTACCTATACGCTACTACCACAATGTATCCTTCAAAATCCTCTGCAGGGATCTTTCTCCTAGTGACAAGTGTGGGTGGCCCCATCTTCCACCAATGTCGTAACCCTCTACCCTTGCACAATACCTCTAAACCTGATATTATAGTATTTAGGGACCCCAGAAAGTGTAGCAATGGTTACTCCCTTGGGGCTATCTTGCAATGGTGCATGTTCTATGGTCTATGATGGCTCACTATTGTCTTGTCCAACACCTTGTTCCTCCCCATCATCCTCCTTATTGAAAACTAATTGAATGTAATGGACCTTACATTTACCCATACATATATGACCTAGTTCCCATGGATATTTGAAACTAAAGCATAGTTTTTCCTTCTTAATTCTTTCTGGGTCTCCTCATATGTCTCATCATTCCCTATCAATGGCTTATGTGCAAGCCTTGTCTCCTTATCTCCTTGAGGGATGAAGGATTTCATCAGTACCTTCATGTTAACTACGTCCTTCATGTCCTGGAATCTCATGATGGCTTCATGCAATGTGGTTGGCCTAAATTCCTTCACCCATCCTCTAAGGGATTCAAATATACCCTTCATGAATAGAATCACAAACCTCGGTTGAGAGATATCTATCACCATAAATTCCATCCTTTGAAAATATATGATGTATGCTTCTAGTGTGCCTATCTATTTCAACTATTCCAACTCCTTGAAATGTATCTTAAGGTCCTTTTTGTCAAACTTGTCTATCAAGTTCTAAGTGAATTCCACATGCAAAGTGATGTTAGCATGCCCTAAAGTCACCAACCCATGGTACCACCATTCATGAGCTTCTCCTTCCAATTGAAGGGTGGCATACTTAATTGCTTCGGCTACGGTCATAGGATTAAGTTGGAGATAAGTATCCAACTTATTTACCCATGCCATGGATGTGCTCTTTGCAGACCAGTCAAAGGGTGGGATAATCAACCTTCCCACCTTACGCATGATATCAAATTTATGTGTGCTTTCTGCTCCCATGTTCCCCTCTTTCGGACCATATTTATGCTTAAGGTCATAAAAGTATTCATAGGAAAATTTCTCTCGATATACTCATGTATCATCTCATAGTCCTTGTATGAGGTGTTAATATCAAACCCCCGATCGGGTTGCTCTGGTGCCTCCATAGGTTGATCTGTCAGGAACTATGGTAATAAAGGCCTATGGATATTTAGACTCTTGTTTTGGGTCAGGGTATGGATGTTACTACCTTATATATAAACTCCACTTCCTCTCTGGTTTCCCTCTAACTAGTTCCCATTAGAGCCTCCGAGGTTTTTATTTTCTTTAGTTTTGGTAAATAACTATGTCAGGACTCATGTCAATTATATTTTTTCACTAACCATGTATTCCAATAGTCATGAGACTCTATCTTCACCATGGTACTCCATGCCTCCTTATGGCTATGACTCTATGTGAATTGCTTCTATTCTTTTTCCAATGACTCTTGAGAGGTCTTTCCCCCACATCCTTTTATTCTAGGAATCAATGTAGTCACAAGCTAGCAGAATCACTAGCTCTAATACCATTATAATTTCCCCAATTAGGTTGGGTGGAGATGTTACGTTTCTACCCCAAGTTATTTTTCCTTATTAATTTAATGTGTTGTTGACCTCTTATAAAAAAAATTACTCAATGATGAATATTGTCAAACAGATCAAAAACATCCATTACACAAGATTTAGAGCAGATAATCATGGCATCTTATTATGGATGGAAACTCCCAAAAATCAATAAAATGATAACTATTGGTTGTAATAACAACTACAGAATATGGAAAAGCACACAAGGTAATGGTTTCCAAGTACCATCACAATCTGTTAGAAAAATAAAAGAAGAAACTTGTAATGATGTCAATCGATGAATCCCAAGGCTCTCCAAACCATACACTGCTCTTCTCTAGTGACGTATGTTCTTAAAGTGGTCCTCCAACTCTTCAGAATGCCTCTATAGATTCGATCTTCTTCAAACCCTCAATTTACTATCTCCCTCGCGTGACGCCTGTGGGGTGTCTCGTGGGCTCTCATGTGATGACCCTTTCTCAAACCATAGGGATGCCTCCTGCTATGGTTGCAAGAAACCCTCTAATAACCATGGATCTGATAAATGGATCCCTCCTGAAACTCATCGTAAATACTTCATGCTGGTTGAACTCTCTCCAGAAAAAAATCAAGAACCACAAAGAAACTCCAAGAGGACTCTAGATGAATCCCTTTCTTGTCTATATAGGTTGGATATTTCACCACCAAAAACAAACCTCCAATGGAAGGTTTTTTCCCAAAACCCCAACAAAAGTGATAGCTACAAGAACAATCAATAAGATATCAAAGCATAGTGACAATGGGGAGGGTTGTTCCTCTATTTATCCTTCCTTTGTATCTTCCATATCTTTCCCCCATTTTGACCACATTAAATTTTTTCCTCCAATTCCATTTAAATATAATTATTTATTTTAATTAATGTTACTTTTAGAGTTTGCCATCTTTTAACCTAGTAACACTTCCTTGACTCCCTTTTTCTTTGTTGACTATATCCTATGGGATTCATATATGTTAGTGAGTGCCCCTCCATCATGATCAATTGGAAGAGGACATTACACTAATGCTCTCCCTCCCACCATATAATAGGATTCATGTTCCTTGCATTTGTTATAATCTAGATAGAGGTTAGAGTTTTGTTCAAAGTTATAATTTTCTTAGCTTTTAGAAGAAGTTGTGGTTCTATTTGTCAACAATATTGGTTGACCATGATATTTTCTTTGTATAGTCATGGTTAGGGCCTCTAATTCTTTATCACACCACAATTTCTCCTTAAATTTAGATGTAATAATATTTTTAATATTATTGTTATTCTATAGAGTGACCTCTTCCTTTATTCCCTGTTTTTATTTAGCCAAGACTTGGAATATTTATGCCATCCTTTCTTGAGCCATAGGTTGTTTTGACCGCATTTTGAATAAATATTAGTAATCCTCGTGTCTTCCATGTTGTGTATATTTTTCTTGTACATTAGGTACCTAGTCATAGACATGTTCTCAATGGGGGGGAAATTCGCTTCTATGGGGAGGAAAGGATAGGGTGTATTGCCTTTAATTTTAAGATTATAAACATTAAAAAAAAATGGATTTTCTCTATCTTTATTTAAATTTCTCTAGAGATGTTACAACCCAAAACTTCACAACCATATAAGATAATAGGGGAGAAAATATGCTCAAAGAGGAGTTTCCTCTTATCCCAAATCCAAAGGTTAGTTGATTTACAATTGTTTTCAAGCCTAAAATAAGCTTAGTGCCCTGCATTTATCTTTTTCTCAATACTATAGTTCCAGTAAAACTTGTAATGAAGCTCAATTTCAATATATTTTTATGAAGTCACTTCCTCCAACCTATTGTTTTCATACACGAAATTACTGTAAGTGATTTTTTTGGATTTGATTATCATAACCATTTTTTTTTCATTGTTAATAGTGATACTCATACTAGAGTATAAATCCTTGATAATTTTTAGTTTCTTGTTGAGATAATAGGGACACTTCACCAAAAGAACAACATCATCAACATAAATAAGAAGGGTGATGACTATTCCAACTAGATTTGTACTGACACAACCTGCTTCTTCCAAACAACCCTCTAAATTTCCATTGTATATGCCAAAATGATAGGGATAGAGGACAACCTTGATTAACCCCTACATTATAATTAAATTCTTCCGACTAGCCCTTAATGTTATTAAACTTGAAAATAATGTTCTCATACAGCCTTATTGCGATAACTCTCAACTTAAAAGGAACTTTTATCTCTTCGAATATATTCCAAAGGTTTGTTCTAGGCACCATGTCCAACACTTTTTTAAAGTCAATGAAACAACATAAGAGAATTATTTTAATATTGTGCCACTCCTCCACAACAATCCTAAGAATAAAAAGTTGGTCTATAGTTGAAGGATAGATCCTAAATCTAGCATATTCTTTATCTCTTTTTCCCCATATTTATAGCGATACATTGATCTTCTTTTCCAAAACAATTATATATAACTTGTATAAAATAGGGGAAATCATAATGTAAGTTTTAAACCTATGAAGTAAACAAATGCATAAATATTCTTAAGAAAAACATAAATTAATCAATGGCTCAAACACATAGTACACAGAGATTTACGCTAGAAACCCTTAACTAGGAGAAAACCAACCTTCCTTGGTGTCACACCTCTCAACTCTTTATTTTATTAATTTCACCATTCACAATACAATATATACAAAATTTTAGGTATTCTGCAGCTACCAAAACCCTAATTCCTTAATCTGAGATTAACCTAGAAAACTACTAAAAATAGCAAAAAACACAGTCGTCAAATCTCCTACCCAACATTCTCCCACTTGTTGTTTTCTTTACATACATGATAAAATGTAGACAAGAACAACAAGATGATGGAAAAGGCTCGCGAGCAAACTCTTAATGTATTCACACCAATGTTACATATTTATAGTATAATGGGTGATGCCACCTCATAGAGAGATTTTCTCTAGATCCTATGCCTGGTGATTAGGTTAGGAAATATTAACTGACTCATTATTCATCACTTGAGGATATATTACTAATATCTTAAATGAATAATACAAATATAGGTGACAATTAGACTTAGTGATTGGTAAGGTAAGCAATAGGCTAGCATTCCCCCCCCTCAATCACAAGTCTGGTCAATAATACAACAATGAAGCATAAACTGGTATCATTTCCAAGTCTTCATATTGAAATTTCTAAGTTGAGCCTCAATGAAGAACTGCGTGAAAAACCATTGATCTAGATGTCGAATTGTTCATCTGAAATGAACTAGAAGAGAGATGAGATATGGAAGTGAACAGCTGTAATATATGAACATTCCTTGATTACTTGACAATTCGATCATTTTGCCAAGTATTTGAGCTAGAATAATCTAAGGTCTTATACTAATTGGTGGACATGTAGTATCACCACTCTAATATCAGTGTATCACTGAAGTGCTCTCTGAATTTGTGGTTTGGGATAACCATTGACCAATTGATACCATGTATCTGATGGTTTTTAGATGACCACTAACCAATTTTGACACTTTTAGGTGTCCAACAACATCCCAATGTGTAATGTGTATGATTCAATTGCAAGTCATTGAACCATAATTCTTCCAAAGTCTTCCATCAACAAACTATAGTTTCCCATCTGGAAAATTTGATTCCCATTTGGCATATTTGTTGTTTGTTGTTGTCAAAAATTTTGGTCTGACAACCATCATCAATTCCCCCCTTTTTCAGCTGAAAGGAGAGACCATAAGTGGTTTCATGAACCATCGTCATTTGATTTTTGAACTCCCCCCCTTTAGGTACAGAAGAGTTACATCATTGTACTCCCCCCTCTAGGCTCAAGAGAGTACCATACTTGTTCCATTTGTATACAACACAAAGTGGGCATGTGGAAACAACCACATGTTATCTCATCCTGTAAGGGACATTCTTAAAAGCTATGCCATAAGGGGACCACTTATATGAGGTACAAAAATGATATGTGTTGCAAATTTGGTCTTTACTCGAGATGGAATTCTATGGTAAGACTTATATAATATCTTGGTTGTTGATGACCATTTCCAAGGATCGATCCACTCATAGTGAATCTTAAACACTGTAGGCTTCTTCAGTGTTGAACATTTGTTTGAAGAATAGTTATGCTTTCCATAATGTTGGAAAGGTTGGAGATCAAAACATCAATTCTCCTTATGACCAACTCAATTGCAATGTTGGCATTTCTCATTATGATGTTGAACTAGAATAGGTGAAGGTGAATCTTCTTGAAGGAATCTAGCACTTTGGAACTTGATTGGTTTGGAATAATTGAGAATATGAAAGGAAACTTCATTGTCATATCCAAGTCTTGTTCTATTCTTGTTGTAGTTAATTTCTTCCCAAGGTCTGATGATGGGCTTGGAAAGAGTATTCTCAACCTGTTTCTTTGACATCTGTGAAAGTTGATTTAATGCATGTTGTTGCATCATTGAAAAATTTTCTTCACTAAACTCAAAAGAAAACTCTTTAAATGTAGGCTCAAAAATAAATTCATTTTCGTTTGAAACTGTTTTTGAATTTGTATCACTGTGTTGTTCTTGCACCAATTGTTGAACATAATCATTATCATCATCATAATCATCATAGAGAGGATTGTTCTGAACAAAAACTTGTTCAAAAAATTTCACTGGTTGTTGATTTTTTAGATCTATCAACTCATCATTCAATAGTTGGGATTGATATTGAAGAAGTCTAACTTTAGATTCCGTCACTTGCAAAAAAGTTAGCATTGATTGAAGAGTTTCTTTGTTTAATATTAATGTGTTGTCTTGAGCAGTGATTATTAGAGTGTTCAATAACTCTAATATTTCTTGGCTTTGTTCCATTTGTAAGCCACTCACTTGAATCGCTCGCTTGAACTTTTCTTGCTTTCTTCCAAGAATTTGAGGGTGTTGGATACTACCGAAAATCCACCCTAAAGTGTGATTACAATGATTTGATTTAAACTACTCAGCTTTGTCATTTTCGACTCAAAATTACAATGAATCTTGGGTGTCAAGCTCAACCAATAATGCACCCAAAAAATTGTAATTCAATTTGATTTCAAAGATACAAGTAAACTTACAAAATGTCTATTTGTAAATTACAATAAATCTTGATTCTGAAGTTGAATTACTCTTAAAATTTGAATGAGTTTTCGATGCTTTTGAGTCCAATTCTCCTTTGATTATGAGTTTGTTTTGTTCATTGTTGATGTGATTGAACGCTACTTAATTGAGTGCTTTGATTGTGCTTGAATAACATGAATAATGCTTGAATTTCCTTGCTTGTTGTGTATTTGTGTGTTGCGCTAAATGATATTTTCAATTGATTATGTCAAAACTATACATAAACATCATAAACCAACCATGAAAATATTCACCATTGCAAACAACGACAATTGTCCGTAAACCCCCTTATTCAATTTCAGGCTAACTTTAAGACGAGGAGCAAAATAAAAAATCGATGTATTATAAATATCACTCTTATGATGACTTAGTCCAAATACATTTTGAAGCTTTATTGAGGTCACAATGGTATAATAATTACAAGCCTTCTAGAAAACCCCTCTATCAAGCTAAATACGCTCTCAAACATTTACCATAGTCTTTTCATAAAACTTCCAATGGCTTACAATATGATCCTCTCAAACATTTACCATAGTCTTTTCATAAAACTTCCAATGGCTTACAATATGATCAACCATAGTCCAAGTTGATTACATGATTGAAAAATAATTCCTAATAAAAAAATGTCTTTCCACCTCAATTACATGTGTATCTCATAAGGTTAACATCACATAACTTTAATGTGAACTGCACCTTTAAAAACACACCTCATTACAGATTTCCAAGACTTCCAAAACCTTTGAAATATGTAGTTCCTTTATCTGCCACTTGATAAAAATTAAAAAAGTGTTCTTTTTAAAAAGTATGGATATCTTTGTCTTTATATGCCATAAAATTACTATTTGAAAAAGTTTTAAATATAGTTTTATTTACATGCTATTAAAATATGAATTGATCAAACCTGTGCACATTGAGACTTTCCATGGAGTACTTTTGGAAACTGATTTGAAGGATGACGCATTCGCAATGGGGATTTCTTGAATGTGGTATCCATGGGAAATATTGTTGACAAAACGCGGGCAATCTGGCTGGGCGATCTATATGCTCGATGTATTGTGAGCAGGCTTGAAAATCTGGCACGAGTTCTCTGGACAATCTCTTCGCAGGATTTTTTACACAATTTGTGCTTCAAAATTAGAAACAAATATTTTCCTTATGTTGAATTGATCTATATTCACGGGTCAGTTTGCATCCAAAACTTGTGTTTCTGTTACGCCAAATTGGATAGCGTTCTTGCAGCAATGGTGTCGCGATTTTATTTCTGAGATTATAGCTTAACACAATACAGACCAAGATGCATTTGAGCCAGCTAGAGATATTGGTGCGATTTGTTGGAACTGTGTGAATTGGTGCAAGCTGGTGCAATTCTAAAATGTCCAATTGTTAGATCTGATTCAATTTTGGGAGGTGCAGATCCTCGTTGGTGAATTGTAAATCGTTGTAGTTAACAAATCCAAGTGTCGAATCATTAAAAAATCTCCTTGGCAAGTAGGTTGCTGGACAGATCACATTAGATGTGTGTTGTGATCTCTTCTAGATGGGTTGTGTCGTAGCTGAAGAAATCTGGAGTAGGAGATCATGATCTGATTCACAGAAAATGTTCGAGCAGGAGTACCAGCATTCTGGTTGAACGATTGGTGTAGATTGATGAGAAGGAAGATACTCCATATCGTGCCTTGGTTGCCATAATTCTGAAAACTTATCTAGCTACAGTTTGACATGGAAATGTTCTTTTGGATAGTGATTTCATGGATGTCTCCCATGATTTTATTTTGTGAAAAATTAGGAGGCTTCTAGAGGCTGAAAAAATATTAAATAATGAATTTTAAATACAACTCTTAGCTCTGAAAACTGTCGAAAAAAAAATACAGTGCATGATATACAGTTCCATTCACTAGTACAGATCCACCCAAATCGCAAAATGTTGGTGCTAGATCACTTGAATAGCTCAATTTTTAGCAAATTGTTGGTGTAGGGATTTGTGGAATATATTGTTTTTCCAAATAAATATCATCACTAACAAACTTCCTAGATCCAAATGTAGAATAACTAAAGTACAATATGATTTATAAAAACTCAAAAACATAGCAGAAAATAGCTGACAATCCTCATATACTATCAAAACAAGATCCCATTACCATCAAAACAAAGATGACACATCGATGGCCTTGCTAGAAGTTGAGTATGAACATAGTAAAGCAATAGTGATAACAAATCTCAAACTGCTTTCATCTATGATGTAGCTTGTGTGCCAATTGCTCCTCTTTGGCTGCATGCTCTCGTTGCACCTCATCTTCCATGGTGAAACTACCAGACCCTTAATACCATAGGAGCTCTAATACCAATTGATAAAATATAGACAGGAACAAGAAGATGACAGAAAATGATCACTAGTGAACTCTTAATGTATTCACACCAATGTTACATATTGATAGTACAATGGGTGATGCAACCTCATAGAGAGATTTTCTCTAGATCCTAAAATCATGCATGATGATTAGGATAGGAAATCTTAACTAGCTCATTAGTCATCACTTGAGGATATATTACTAATATCCTAAATGAATAATACAAATATAGGTGACAATTATACTTAGTGATTGGCAAGGTAATCCATAGGCTAACAATATAGGAGGTCACAAGATTACATGGTCAACAATCTAGGGAAGTAATACTCATTGTTTCTCTACACCAGGAGAACCTCTCAGTGCTCACACACTTTTTCAATGAATCTGCAACATTCTTCAAAGTGTCAACCTTCTCCAGCAACACCTTCTTGTCTTCAACTATGTCTCTCACAAAGTGATACTGGACATAAATATGTTTTGTCTTTGAATGATAAGTTGGGTTCTTAGCCAAGAATATTGCACTCTAACTATCACAATCTAATATTATTTCTTGTTGTACCAACCTAATAAATGAACACGAAAACTGTAACCATACGGCTACCTATCATGCATGAGTGGTTGCCATGTATTCATCTTCTGTAGTTGAGAGTGCCACTACAGCCTATATTTTTCTCATCCAACTAATCGCTTCTCCAAATGGGTTGGAAACATACCCATTTGTAGATCTTCTATGATCCAGATATCCATCCTAGTCTCCATCAACAAACCCATGTATGTCCAACACTCTGTCTAATCTTGATCTTCCTTAGTAGAACAATCCATAACTAGAAGTGCCACAAAAATACCTAAAAACCCTCTTTACTACTTTTGATGCTCTTTCCTTGGTTTTGACATGTACCTGCTCAAAACTCCCACTGCATGTGCAATGTCCGATCTAGTACAGATAATTACATACATCAAGTTGTCAACCACACTAGCATATGGAACATGGTACATGTCCTCTTCTTCTTCATGTGTCTTGGGACACTGATCTGTAGATAACTTTACACCTACAAGAATAGGAACCTTGACTGGTTTACTTTCTTACATATTAAACCTATTTAATATCATCTCAACATATTTTCTCTAATTCAAATAGAGTTTCATGTTTTCACAATCTCTTTTAATCTCCATTCACATAATTAAGTTAGCAGCACTGAGATCCTTCAAGTCAAATTTGGAGGATAGATGTGATTTCACCTCCTTGATAACATCCATATTATTTCCTACCAACAACATGTCATCGACATACAATAATACATAAATGAAATTATTACAAACATGCTTGGAATATACATAGTGATCATCCCTCCTTCTCACAAATCTCAGTGCAAGGATGTATGTGTCAAACTTTTGGTGCCATATCCTGGGTAATTTCTTCATACCATATAGTGACTTATTTAGCTTACATACCAACTCTTTCTTTCCCTTCACTACAAAGCCTTCTGGTTGCTTCATGTAGATTTCTTCTTCCAGATCTCCATGTAAAAATGTTGTCTTTACATCAATCTGTTCTACTTCAAAATCAAAAGTAGCAGCAATAGATAAAATAAATCTAATAGAAGTTAACTTGGCAATGGGAGAAAAAAATTCACCAAATTCAATTCCCTCTACTTTGGAATAACCTTTTTCTACTAATCAAGATTTGTATTTCTACACTTTACCTTTTGCATTCAACTTTTTCTTAAACACACATTTGCGTCCAATGGCCTTTCTTCTAGTTGGAAACTCAAATAGATCCCATGCCTCATTCTTGTCCAAGGCATCCATCTCTTCAACCATGGCCTTCTTCCAGAGTTTACTATCCTATGAATTCATTTCTTCCCTAACAGTTCTAATGTAACACACCTGACCCCCTAAGTACCTTTTAAGGTATGGGGTATTAAAATTCCACTTATTCTTATACATATCAAGGATTATTCTCAAGGGCATGAATGTCTCCTTCTTGTCAAGAGATTTCAAATGAATGTAAGTATACCCAAATCCAACCTCATAGTCAAAAGTTATGGCCTTCCAAAGTTCTCAGGCCTCCATTGGCCCAAGGCCACCTCACCACCCCGTGGTATCCACATGGCCTTTTAATATTAATGCCATCCATTGTGGCATCTACCACTAGGCACACTAAGTTCACTCTCCCAATCCCTTGACATATTTTCATCGTTGTCGGGATTTTACTTCCCCAAAGCCTCAAACAACCCAACACTAAAAGTTATGACGATGATCCTGTATCGAGACTGCTCCCAATCCAATGGTCCTCGAGTTGAGCATCCTACAGCTCGAACTGTGTCGGTGATCCCAACTAGCAAGCAGGTTATTTCCCATTCTAACCAACTCTTACATTGATCATGTGGGACCTACCATAGATCAACAGTTGTTGTCTCGCCACGTTCTTATGCCAATCAACGGTTTTCATTGTATCACTAACGCCTTTATCGTCGTCGTAATTCTTGGTAATCATTCAACCATTCCAACCTTTCATAATTTTTGACGATACATCTAAAAACAATGGTCCAGATCTCTTTTATGCCATGTCCCCTACAAGATCGACGGTTCTCAATAGTCCCCCAACCCATATGGTTATCTACCTTTCTCTCTAGACCCTTGTCGATACTCTGCCAATGTATGGCCGATATCTCTCAAGCGGGAAAATCCAATGGTCTATATTGTGATCACGTACCTTAAGGGCCTCTTGGCCCTTCAAGACCATTTTGGTTCCTCTGACCAATCAACAGGTGACACATGTCACCCTAGGAACCAGTTGGTTGTCATGCTGCCATGCCACATCACTCGTGACATCATCACCCATTTTATCTCCTATAAAGGGTTCATCAGGAATATACAGTGGATATTAACTCTAACCTCCCTCTGATCAATGGCTCTCGTTGCATCATCAATCCCTTCATCATCGTCAACATTTTTGGCCAACACGCGACCTTTCCAACCTTTCGAACTTCAATGAACATCCTAGATCTTCTTGGATTTTCACCTACATGTGATGTCATCTCTACATGACGTGTGGCACCATCGCCACCTAACATGTGGTATTAAAATTTCCCACATAAGCTCACCTACATGTGCCATATCACCATGTCACGTTGCACCTTCTGTGCTTGACACTTGGCACCTTCTATGCTCAAGATGTGGCACCATCCATGTCATCCTCTTAAGCCCTTAACTAAATATCAATGACCCAGATCATCTAATGAGTCCCTATGATCTTGGAAGATCAACGGTCCAGATCTCCTCTCAAAGATCTTTTGATCCCAGCAAATCGATGGTCATGCTTGCATCTCGAAGCTCCTTTGATCTAGACATATCAATGATCTAGATATCCTCTCAAAGCTCCTCCATCGAAATGTATCTATGTAAATCACTCTCAATAGCACCCTGGGATGAATGGCCAGGATCTATTCACTGGGATCTAACGACAAGGATTAAGACACGTGTCCTCATGTATGAAACTGACAAGGTTCGTACTTGGCCTATCCTATGAATTGTAAATTAACACATGTCCACTTCTGTACACACGGGTTTCCACCTGTCCTAACTCATGGTCTTTCCACCTAGCATGACATGTGGAAAAATATTTACATGACAGGTCACACCACCCATGTCATTACGATTGGGTTGAGGTGGGTCTACACCTCATCATAGGGTATCTACTTTGGTCTTCCAGGTGTTTACACATACCCCAAGCACATTGGTTGGGGTGACATCATCCCTTTGTCACTACTCGCCAAGGAACCTATTAGGCCCTTATGGAAAATCGATGGCTAAGATTTAATATAACCCTAGATTCGATCAATGGTCTAGATCTTCCCTTAGATACTCCTCATCGAAGCTCATCTACATAATTTAATCAGAATGGCACCCCACGATAAACAATTAGTATCAAATCTTGCTCGAGTCCAGATCAACAATCCAAATCTATCCTCAATGTCCCTCCTTCAGAGTGCATTTCCTTCGGGATTGCAACTTACTTTGAAGGGTACCCTACGATGAACGACTAGGATCTATTATCTCAACGGATCGAAAGACAAGATTTAATCCTACTCCTACACTAACCGAGGGTCCATATCTAATGGTCACACCTAATTGATGACCATGATCCTTTGAGAAAAAACAAGAATTTTCTCCGCCTTAACAGTTTGGTTCGAGACTTAATCAATTTCATGAGGATTTCTCTGAGTCCTTTCAAGGCTTAACAAGTTTCAAGAATTCTCACCTTGGTCCAAGACACTCCTTTTCCTACCTAAGGTGCCTCTGCTTCATCTTATCCCACAAGGTTCCTTTGTTGTAGGGATCCAAACACTCTGACACACGGGTGCATATATATATATACATAACAACGCTTACAATAATATAGGAGTTAAACTCTCCAAGAGGCATAACCAATCATGAGTGCAACCAAAAAATACATCCAACATCCATACAAATTCCATTTTTATTTCAAGTTCAAGGACTCATCAAGGGATAATTCACACTATTAACCAGGCATACAAATCTACGGTACACTTATAGGAATCCAACCATACAATTAATTCCATTACACATAATGCATGAGGTACTTATTTGTTCACAAGATGTAGCCTTCTAACTAACTATGGGTATTCTCCTTTCCACCCAACCATAGGCTCTGCATACTCAGTCACTTCAGTTTCAAGCCACCCTCATTCTAAGCCATGATACCATCAGAGAATTCTCTATGCTCACCTCTCCTATCTCGGGTGTCTTTGAGGTTTATTGGATGTCTTTCCAGCATCAATATCATGGCCTCTCATCTTAGGATGGGTTCGTGGGTTATCATACCAGACTTGTGACCAATTTAATTCTCTTTGAGACTCCCTGAAATCCCCTCGATTTCTCCTTCTATGTTGATTCCAGGTTTCCCCCTCATTCCCCTTTGTGCCTTCTTCTCTTGCACACCCCACACATGAAGGTTCTCAACCTATCCTCTTCCTTCTATCATAAGGAACTCGTGGGTCAATCTGTACTACAGAATTGGTAATCTATTGTACCTTTGGCTGGAAGCCTCTATTATCCTATCCATATTTTCCATATTTTCATTAATTAAGGGTGGTTGGTTTCTTAACCACCAATCCTCCCTCATTAACTGATTTTCCTTGAAATCGGGGCTAAGGGAAATAATTTGTTATTACCAATTCAATTATTTCAGCAAAGGGGCATTGACTCATCTTAGCATGATGAACCCCTCTTTATGTTCTCTCACTCTTTCCTCTAGTGGTATCATGGCCATTACTCAAGGCTTGACCCCCACGGTCATTTTTTGGTAGTGACAATTAATCAATAATACATTTACATTGTTTGCATGCCATGGCATGGAAATCATTAATCATGAATAATTACAAGTTTGTGGAAACAAGGGTGTTACAATCCCCTCCCCCTTAAAGGAACATCGTCCTTGGTGTTCTTTTCAGAAACACCTGCCATGTCGTTACCTTTCAGCTACTTCAACAATGTTTTATTCTTCTTGATCTGATCCTTTCTGAGACTCTTGGAATTTGGCATATGCCTACAATAATTTCAAACAACAAGCATATTAAGTTCAATTTCATACAAAAAACATTTTATTGTTGTGCATAACTGAAGGGGGAAATTTCACATATCAACACAGTACTTATCTATGTAGTTCATGGATCTGCTTCCACATGATTTTCATGCTTACTTGGCTCACTTTATTTCCTTTTCATACCCATTGTGTGCATAATCCCAGTCAATAGATGACAAAATTTTAAAGACTCCACCGAGTCTTTCACATGAGCTATCAAAATATTCTCTTCCTTGCGGTCACTCACCTTTTGGGATCATGCTTAGGAATCCCATTCTCTCCTATATAGTCCCTCAGTTGATCCATCTTTCCTACCTAGGATTTCTTGCACAAGAAGATTTTCAAATACCTCGTTGAGTCTTACAGTTGAAGCATCCTCCAAGCTTTCTCTATCGAGGCGTCCCTCCGGCTTGCTCTGCCAAAAGATTCCCTTTGGCCCATGTTGCCAAAACACAAAATTCTTATATCGATCATGACTAATCAAAAAATTATTGTGTCACAGTAGGGCCCTCTTCCATGATTTCTCGTTTGAAAGCCACCATATATCCTCCCTAGATAGATCTTTTCAACTCACATGTGTTCATATGTATACATACATTTGTGAGATACCATTACCAACTTCAATCAATTTTCAAATATGTTACCTACATATTTTTAACTCGACATTTTCATTTCATTTTAATATATATTCCATATTGGAACCAGATTTCACAAGCATGAGATTTCCTTCTCATAACAGTTTGGCTCTTTACAACCAACAAGCATTGGTCTTCCTCATGGGCTTATAGTATTGCCATTTCCAAGACCCTCCTTCCTATTGTTCCTGAGATTTATCCTAAGTCTCAAAGAGTAATGTCAGGCATCATGAATGTTTAAAGAAAATGTTTTAAATGAGTGTTTTTCCTACCTTTGGTTCTATAAGAAATGATCTTTCAATGAAATTAATAATAGGACAATACAGAGGTTGTATTTCGTTGTCTGAGTCACAATTATCATATTAAATGGTGTGAAAGAGAGTTAAAAAATTGTTAAACAAAGTTAGGCATCAATTAGATATGAGTCTCACCTTGTTTGCAGTGGAAGAAAAGTAGAGAAGGCACCCTTGAGCAGGATATGAAATGCAGTAATTCACATAGAACGCAGGTCTTGATTTACTCACAGTAAATACAGAGGAAAAAATGCTTACCTAATGAATTACTGGTATAATATGATCACAGTAGTTGTAATACTAAATTGCAATCAATCGTTTTTCAAGGAATTACATAAAGAAATTCAGAGAAATGAAAATACAGAGGAAAAACATGACCCAAACTGAATGAAATTTAGAATCCATGTCTATACTTGTATTAATATTTGAAAAGAGTTTCTCTTTTACATTCGGAAAGAAGAAGCCTCGAATAGATTTGAAATCTATCTATTTATACAAAAATTATCACAATTAAAAAATCGTTCGACTTCATACAATATCTCCTAAAAATATAATGTAATTCGAATGAAATGACAGTAGGAATATATTTTTTGAGTTGGCGCTTTCATCTGTCTCTTCATTTTCTCGCAGACGTGCTCATTTCCTTTGTTCTTTGAATTGGGCACACATTTCCATTGAGGACACCATAATCATTTGTTCACTGTCCTTGTCATATGATTCCATTGTTATCTATTCTTCGGATGCATTTACTGGAAAAAGAATATTAGTTGAAAATAAGGGGGGAGTGATAATTTGACAAGTAGCTCAGCGATGGCTCATTATGTGATGGCTAATAGTTACGAGAAAGAGTAACTACTCACGAATAGGATGACATGGGGACAAGTGTATGTGGTAAGGTAAAGTGAGATCGGAAGAGCGTCGTGTAGGGAAAGAGTGTAGATCTCGG
>CBVK0103220196.1:0-22396 GCA_900067695.1 Picea abies
CGAGATCTACACTCTTTCCCTACACGACGCTCTTCCGATCTCACGTGGAGGTTATGAAGGGGCAGTCCTTTGAGGGATCCTTTAAGAACCGCTGCTTTGAGATAGCGACCTAGTCCTTCTACCATAAGCAAAAAGAGGAAAGGGGAGAGAGGATCACCTTGTCTAATTACCCTGGTGGAATGGAAGGGCTCAGAGGGTGTCTCGTTGACTAGAATGGAAAAAAAAGCTGAGGAGGTGAGATTGAGAACCCAGTTGACCCAGAGTTTATTGAAGCCAAAGGACTCCAGCACTGATCGCAAGTATTTCCAGCTTAATCTATTGAAATCTTTTGAGAGATCGAGTTTAATAAGCATACCTAGTGTTTTTCTCGCTTTCAGATACTGGATCAGCTCATTGGCTAGAGTGACATTGTCCATGATTTGTCATCCTTCTACATATCTAGCTTACTCTTTGGAGATAATGAAAGGTAGGAGCAGCTTGAGGTGAGTGTCAATAACCTTTGTGATTAGTTTATATATGACATTGCAGAGGGAGATTGGTCTGAACTGCTTTGGGTGAGTGACACGCTCCTCCTTGAGGATTAGAGTGATGAACGTTGCATTGTGTGCAGAGAGTACTTGTCCAGAGGTTCTTGATTCTTCTACTGCCATCCATACGTCTTCCTTGATCATGTCCCAGTAGTGATGGAAAAAATCTATGGTGAAGCCATCTGGACCTGGTGCTTTCCTTGGGGGCATTTCCCTTACTGTTGTGTCCACTTCAGCTTGAGTGATTGGCCTTAGCAGTGCTCTGTTCTACTAAGGGGTAACCAGTAGGGGTATGTTCTTGGTTATTTTCTGGATTGCTTCTTCCCTATTCATATTGGTCTCTGTGAGGAGATCTTTGTAATACGAGTTGAGTTCCTTCGCGATTTGGTCAT
The DNA here is from genome assembly GCA_900067695.1 of Picea abies. Classification (NCBI taxonomy): domain Eukaryota; kingdom Viridiplantae; phylum Streptophyta; class Pinopsida; order Pinales; family Pinaceae; genus Picea; species Picea abies. The sequence continues at coordinate 920 of CBVK0103220196.1, forward strand.
GATCTCTTATGGGGATGCCTTGAGCGTCCTCCAATTGAGTGATACAATTGATGTATCTTCGGTGTGTCATTTCTCTGTGAAAGAATTTTGTGTTTCGCTCCCCCTCTTTAAGCCATTGAACCTTGGATTTTTGCCTCCAAAGGATTTCTTCTTTCTCTCTGCATACCTCCATTTCTGCTTGTAGTTGCTCCTCTTCCTTCACTAGGTCTGGATTTCTGCTTCCTGAGATGAAGGTTCATTGTAGGTCTTCGAGTTTGCACTTGATCTCCTTCTGCCTTTGGAAGATATTTCCAAAAGTGGATTTGTTCCAGCTCTTCAATTGTTCTTGAAGTTCTTGAGGCACTGCTGGAATTTATACATGTGAGTACCATGATCTATTTCTACCTGGGCCCACCAGGTGTGAGCCAGCTGGTGGAAGTTTGGGTGGGAGAGCCAGAACTTTTCAAAGTGGAAGGGTTTGGTTCTGGGGGTGATATTCGGGTCCAGGTAGAAGGCAATAGGCACGTGGTTCGACCTTGATTTTGGCATTATGTTTGCTTCCATTGCCTGATTTCTCTCAAGAAGGGCTTCAGCTACGAGAAAATGATCTAATATACAGGCTACATGTTGGTGTCCTATTCTTTTATTGGAACAGGTAAAGATTCTATTTCGGGTTTCCATGTCAACCATGTTTAGTTTCTCTATTAGGGTTTTGAACTTACCACTGTCCTGCTCCATCCATTTTGTTCCTTCAGTTTTCTCTTCCAGCATCAGGATCATATTGAAGTCGCCACCGACGATCTAGTGTGGTGTATGTAAAATAGTTTTGACATGCTATAGAATTTGCATGAAGCTCTCCTTTTCTTGGGTAGTCTACGGACCATAGACATTCGTGATGGCTCCTTCCTTAGTAGATCCTGTGACTGTGAAGTAAGTCATTAGAGTGTCAGTCGTGGAGAAGGGTTGTTGCAGAGAGACTGTGTGTGGATTCTAGAGAATGGTTAGTCCTCCGGAGGCTCCCACTGAATCTTGGTGAAAGAAATTGCAACCTCTCCAGCTGCGTCGGAAGATATTTTTAGCTTCTTGGCCTGCACACTTAGTTTCTTGCAGAAGAAGGACATCTAGGTTTTCAGCTTTAATACACTCTCAGAGGATCCTCTACTTGGATCTACCATTGAGCCCTCTGATATTCCAAGTAATTGTCTTCATCATGAGGAAGGTGGAGGGGGGTGGAGGTATCCCTCCGATAACCTCTGTATCTGGCCTGGGTTGATCATCAGGTGCCCTGCCTCTTTAATAAGCTGATGGGCTATTTTGCATCCCGTTCTTTTGTTTTCCTTGGTTACTCTCCTGGGTTCTGATCCTAGATCTACCGTAATACCCAGTCTAGCTGTAGATCCCGCTGTGGAGTTGGTGAACACTTTATGAACTTTGCAGAGCTGATCTATCGGGATATGTTGTAGGTATTTTTGATTGAGGGCTTCCTCTAGCTTTTCCATATCTATGTTTTCCAGATCCGTTTCATCCATGAGCATGGTGGTATCTCTGTCTGTTCCTGTTTGTGTTGCATGGGTTGTTTCCCTTGATTGGGTTGTATTTGGCGCTTCAGTGCTTTTTCCCTTCGCCTGCGTTTTTGCTTGATGGGGGTTCTATATTTCCTCATCTTTTGGCAGCTGATTCAAAACATCATAGGAGTTTTTAGTTGGGATCTTTGGAATCGTGCTTTGGTTCTATTTCCTTGATGGGTTTTTCCACCTGCCTGTGACATTGGCGAAGCCATCCTTTTGCTTTCTTTCGTTAATCTTGGTGGTTGTAGCATTCAGAGGGAAGTCTCTGAATAGGTGGTCATGCTTGTGGCACTTCCTACAACGAAAGGGGATGTGTTCATAATCGATTGTTTGGTTCCAGTCGTCATCCTGATATTCTAGCATGATAGATCCTGGTAGGGCCTTTGAGATGTCCATATAGATGAATATGCAGGCATATGAGGTGTACTTTCTCATCTTTGTAGCTTCCGAATCTTTTACGTATCATCCCACGATATTTCCGATGCCCATGAGTATTTCGTCTAGCCAGAATTCCTGGGGCAATGAGTACAGACGAATCCATAATGGTGCTCTTGTAAAGTCCTCCTTCTCCGGGCTGAATCTATCTGTCCAAAATCCCAGAAATAGTCCCATTGAATTATAGAAGTACGGTCCATTGTCGAAGATTCTGTCCTTGTCTTCGAGGTTGTACAGGATTATTGTGAAAAAACCCTTGGAACTGAGCTGGACTTCATAACCGCCTTTGGGGTTTCACCAGTCCTTGATCCAGTGTGTGAGATCATGTTCGGTCAGCCAAAGGCCCAAAAATTTGTCGATCAATGCATGATCCATCATGACCTGAGTGTGCTCCACTACCCGTGCTGATTTGATGTGATAGTGTGGGGGTTTGTCCATTTGCGGTATTGTTGACGGGTGAAATTGACCACTCGTCAACTGGAGGAGTGAATCCGGTCTGGGGTTGTCTAATTAACCCAAGTCGTTTGGATTAATTCACTCCGACGGGTTTTGCGCTCCGTTGGCCGATCTAAGTCCTAAAGAAAGTGAAAAATAACTAAAGGAAAAAAAATAACCTAATAAATAACCATCACTAAAATCTATAAGTACATCTAAGTAAATATATATGTACAAATTAAATATTATATGTACGATAATTCTATATACAATCTATACAAACCATGAGTTTTAATCTAAACTCATAAAAATCAAATATAGATTGATTACTTTTAGCAATAATAATAAAGCAAGTGAAAACACTATCTAATTTTTTTGGGTTTGTTTTCTTAAATGTATACACTCATGACATCACACATCAAACTTCCTAATTGAACATAAAATAATAGATAGTAGAAAATGTTTTATATAGAGAAAACTTCTATATTCAGGAAACTAGCGAAATCAAATAACAGGCTAACCTGTTATTGCATCCAATGTCTGTTCGATGTTGAAAAATCCATCCACCTTTATCTGATGAAGTAAACCTGCTATAGATCTTGAGATTTCCCCTAATAAATGAGGAACGATAATGCTGGAGATTGAATTTATAATAACATAACATATAATAGATGTAGTCACAGTAATCTTGTAATTTGCAAGTAACTACAATGAAATAATTCTTCCTGTAAGAACTTGCATGTAAATATTCAACTAAAATTAAAGATAAATCTCCTAATTTAAATTGAATAAAGGATCACTGTGTGTTATATCTGAGACGCGAGATATGGGAAGCATGTGAAAAGGATTATCTCAAATAACAATAACTCATGCAGACGAAAGGATATCATCATCTATCATCATATTGAGATAAGCAAAACTTAAATTAAAACATGATACAGAAAACTAAAGCTGTAATGTATTTTGTGTCATTCAAGTCTGTATATAAATATCCATACTCTCCCCCCAGACCGAGATGATCAAATGTTTACAAAATGATATGTTTATATAGGTTTCAGGAAACATAACTTTTTCCTGTTGATAAGATCAAGTTGGTTTCAAAAAATAATGGGGGATGCAACCACCCTGATTTCACTAAATATAAAAAACTACCAACAGTCTAATCTGTTTACTCAAAATACAAAATTGATATGGTTGGGAGATCTCAAAAAGTGCCTCATATCATCTTGGAAATCATGGGCTCCTTAATCATCCTGAAAACAAATGAAAATGAGAAGATCTCATATATGTTTTCAATTATCAAATCAAACAATTCGAATTTTCCTAACAAGCTACAGAATCTTGCGATTCTGTAGCTAGTTATAATAACAAATGCAATCATATTATCTTAAATAAACAAAACAGACTAATCTTAATAAGAAAAATAGTTTATTCAATCAAATCGAATATCCTAACTTAAGAGTGACACAATCATGCTAAAAATTAAAAATATCATACCTCAAATCATGAAATCAAAACGTATCAAGAAATTTTGGAATTAACGATCCCTATTACTGCCTCTACATTTTTGAAAATGACATGACCTGTAGCTTTCAAGCGTTTCTCCTTCCCTTGAATAATGGATTCAAGTCTGTTGTTTTCATTTGTCAACATATCAACTTGGTCTCTTCAAGACTTGAGTCATGACTGTAGCAGTGGAACATTGGTATAGTACCTGTTGATCCACGATCGGCACACATCACATTGTGACTGTAAGGAATTTGCATTAGCACTAACAACATTATGGGTTGGAGAATCCTCCATGCGAATGGTAGACTTATCACAGAGCTGGATGCTAGGAAATTCTGGGTTGTCCTTTAGACAAGGAGGTAGATTGTTAACATAGTCATAGGATCAGTCAGGGTATAGCCCGAATGACACGAGGTCCTCTTCAGTCAGGAATTTGTCAATTTTTGAGTCTGAATCTTCGCTAAATTCAATCGTGTTGATTTTGTCTACACGGGGTTTCATTTTATTTCGAACACATTGAGAAATTAAACAATCAACTCTTTTGTTCTTGAAATTGACATCAACACTGTCTTTTAGCTTCTTTCCTGTAGGTTTCTTAACAATTTTAGTGCAATCCTTTGGATGTGTAACCAGTCGACTGTCCTGTTGAATGACATTAGGGTAGCTCAAGGGTTCATTATTAGGGGAAAAATCACAGACATGGAGCGGTGGAGAAGAGGCCGTAGGGTTCACAAGGGTTTCCACAATGACCGGCTTATCTACCTGTCCCAACTCATGGTTACCAAAACCATTTCGTGTAATGAACACATCCCAACAATTGTTTTGTGATTGCAACTGGTGCATGAGGATGATTTTAATCAGACCATGATGAAAAAAATTCAAATCTGACCTCTGTTTCCTAAACCGTTTACCCATTTTATACAGACTTCTGAGTAGGTAGTAAGGCATATTCAACGGAAAACCAATAAAACTCATAAGCAGGCATCGATGATATAGGAAAACAAGTTTGAATCGTCCCTCACATGTGATGAATTGCTTCACTACAACAAGTAAATCATGCCACCTAGGTTTCAAAAATGAAATTGGCATACCTCGATCACAGTTGGTTATTTTTCGTGAGGTAAATATTAAAGTCCAAGGGACCTCCTCCACTTTCGCATTCTTGAACCATTTCTGACCAATTGCTGGCAATCCTATGGCTTGGCTTAAGAAATATTTTGTTACTTCTAATTGCACATCACTGATCTTTTCCCTACAACCATCAAAGGTTAAGGCAAACTCTTGGGTGACCTAAAGGTTAAAACCCTGAAATTTTTCTATGAACAAATGCCAACCATTCCTTTCCAAATCCTCCCTAGCATTATCATACAAAAGCAGGGCTTGGATGCCATTCAGTTCGACCCTTACTATTGGAGCCATGCTGAATGAACGGGTTATTAACAAAAAACACATAGGTAGGGTTTGGAAAAACCCCACAGAGCCATAGCCCCGAGCCTTATCAATACATGTTGTGATAATTCAAAGGACAGGCAAGGTGTTAATCACAATGCGTGTGAGCAAATTCGTGAAGCCTGAGACCATGCTAAGGAGTAATGGCATGCTGTAAGTCATATGCCACCTTGGCATTGGGTACATTCTAGGACCAGAGTACTTGAAAACATAGTGCACGCATCAAAGTTTGACTGCAAAGATAGGTGAGTTTACAAAAATTGAATAGCCAAAGGTTTCATGAAAGAAATATGATCAAACATCAAACCAAAATTGATACAAAAATCAAATATCAATTGATGGGGGTCTTTCGTTCAAACAACCATAAGTTTCTTAGGCACTCTTAGAATCCAAAGGGTCACAAGCAATGAGAGCAACATGCTCATAGAAAGAAATCGCAATTCTATAATAAACGATATGCTTTGAATGAAATTTTAAAACAGAATGATAACGATAATTGCAAGTTTTCATGCTTTCATTCACGAAAATGAAGCATGAATAGATGATAGGTAAAATGCGATGATTTACAACTGTCGTTTAGAGAAAACGCTCATGAAGATTAATAAAATTTTATAGACCCTGTGTAGGTAGCTTATAAAAATAATAATTATATAATCACAGCCAACAATGGCAACATGCTGGGAGAAGCAGTTATCTCTATCAAATGAATGAGTTCAGGTTAGAATAATCAGAAAAAACTTCGAATAAAAAACAACCGAAAAGCTGTATGAGCATCTCAAATAATTATAATGCAGTCCAGTTTCAGACAACTGTTATTTTTAAAGAGACAAAAACTGATGAAAATCTTAGCAAAAGAGATCCACGATGTTAAAGTTAAAATCTTCAACACTGTTGATAGGCCCGCTTCTTCCAGTAGGCGTCCATAGCCTCGACAGGGGTGTCAATTAACCCACTCTGATATCTGTATCCTGTGAAGAAATTCCAGATCAGAACGAAGGACGTTTAAGGTCAAAACAAAATCCATATCTGAGAATTTTCTTTTACCCAACATTGCTTCGCTGCCAGCGAGCCTGTTCAGTACCCCGACGAAATTATCTTAGTGTCATGCATGCATTTACCCGCTACTAGCAGACCTGTTCAGTGTCCCGGCGGGTTTACAAGCACTTTCCACAACTCTCTGAAAATTTATATTATGGTTTTTAAAGATATTCAATAGAGCAGGGTGACGCTGAAAATTCTATTTTATTAACACATCTTAATATGTCACAAACCTTGAAATTTTTTTTCAGCTATCCTTCATTAAGATCTAGAAATTGTTTATTAATAAAACTGACTTTCAAGAATAGGGAGACATCATTGAGTTGTTCTCTTAAAGAACAGGAACAACGTAAAAAGGATTTTTATAGATGGTCGTGAGTACTTTCAATTGCAGATTGAAATCAAGAAAACGTTTTTCAAACAACAAGTCATCTTCAATAGGGCTGCAATTTCAGAGAAATACAACAACTTTCAGCAGTCATTTTCGATGGGAAAATTTTCTATTTTCTTTGTCTGAGCTAGCCCGTGGTGCAGGCATATGTGTTCCAAAAGAAAGACCGATAAGCAGAAATGAGAACCAAAACAAACCAGAAAAGAAAAAAAAACAACAAATAAAACAAAACAAAAAATATTTACAAAGGGTGTATGGGAGCGTCATCCGGCAAAGTACTTTTTTAAAGCTTGGCCATTCACCGGGAAGGTGTCTGGCTGTCCCTCTAAATTCTGTAAGCAAAAGGAACTGGGACCTAGTTTCTCAACAATTAAAAATGGCCCCAACCACAAGTTTTCAAACTTAGTATACTCTCGTTTTGCCTCATGAGGTTTGTTCCACTTTAGGACAAGGTCATCTACCTCAAAATTTCTGTCAGAGATAGAATTGGAATCAAACCAGTTTTTAACAATGAGTTGATGTAGATCCAATTTTCATTTTGCTTGAGCCCTCACTTCCTCTATCTTTAACAAAGCGTTAATCCAACTCTCCAAGGGGGGACAGTCTTCTTCTTGTACCTTCTGCGATAACTATAGAGATGGAAGAAGGACATGCGGTGGAAGAATCACTTCCCTACTATAAATGAGAAAGAAAGGTGAGTTACCCACAACAGTTTTAGGAGTTACTTTGTCAGTCCAAATTGCGTTTAACAATGCGTTATGCCAATATTTATGGTTTTCGGAGACCGTTCTCTTGATAATTTTGATCAGATTTTTATTAGTTGATTCTGCCAAACCATTGCCTTGGGGGTAATAGCTGGCAGAGTACTTTAATTTAATTCCTTTTTCTAGAGCGAAATCACACATTTCAAGAGACGAAAAATAAGAAGCATTGTCAAATACCAGGCATTCAGGGATACTGAAACGAGTGATAATATTTGAATTCAAGAAGGATATTACCTGGCTGCTATTTACAACTTTTAATGGGGCAGCCTCGGATCACCTGGTGAAATAATCTGTGGTTGTTATGCTGCTGCGAGGATGCCATATTGATTGGGCCTATAGTATCTAGGCCCCACTGCTGAAAAGGGGAGTATACCGAAACTGGTTGCAAAGGGAATGCTAGTTTTTGTATCCGTCCAGATGCCTTTTGACAAATCACAGATTTGTGACATAAGGCATGAGCATCTTTAAAAAGGGTAGGCCAGTAATAACCCGCTCTTAATATTTTATGGGCAGTGTTGTTTCCACTGAAATGCTCACCAGCTTCCCTTGCATGTAATTCCAATAAGACTGTTTCTGCTTCATATTTTTCAAGACAGCACATAAGTATTCCATCAAAATTTTGGCGAAACAAAATACCATTAATCAGCTGAAAAGAAGCAGATTTTAATCTTAGTGCTCTCCTTTTTTTGGGATCAAAGTGATGGGGAGTTGATCCATGTATAAGGCAAAATTTGATGTCGTCATACTAGGAACTAACAGCGTTTTGTGCACAGTAGATTTGATTTTGATAGTGTTGATCTGGATTTAACATATCAGTTTCATTTTGCTGTCCTACAGCTGAATTGGAGACCAACTTGCATAAACCTTGGCCTCTTACAATTTGTGCTGGGGTGATTTCTATGTCATATTCTTGTAAGGATGTGACCCAGTTTTCTCTTTTTTCACCTAGTTCTTTCTGTACTAACAAATTTCTGACAGTCGGGTAAGGGACAATGATTTTTGTCCTAGATTTCAACAGATAAGATCAAAAGTGTTTTACTTCTTTGAAAACAACATAAGCTTATTGATCTACTACTGGGTAGTTATGTTCTGCTCTCTTGAAGGCTGAGCTCATAAAGGCAATTGGGACTTGGTTATTTTCAGCATTCTTTTCAGTTAGGACAGCAGCGTAAGATCGATCAGAGGCAAACGTGTAGAGGGTGAAGTCTTGCGAAAAATCAGGGCTCATTAGAGAAGGAGCATCTATTATGGCCTTTTTTATTGAATCAAAAGCCTGACTTTCTAAAGGTCCCCAATGGTACTGTACATCCTTTTTTATTAATTTTTGTAATGGTCTCACCATTTCTGAAAAGATGGGGACGAATCTCCTAACAAAGTTTATCTGTCCTAAGAAAGATTGCATGGACTTTTTTGATGAGGGAGGGGGTAGTTTTGAAATGAATTGGGTCCTTTCAGGGTCAATAATCATCCCTTCATTCGATACAATGAATCTGAGGAGCTTACCTTTTTCTACTGCCAAGACAAATTTTTTAGGATTTAAAGAAATGTCGTACTTACGACATCGCTGTAGAACAAATCTTCAATGAGCTAGATGATCTTCTTTATTTTTCGAGAAGACAGTGATGTCATCCATGTAAACTACTACAGATTGATTGATTAAGCCGTGGAAAGCGATATCCATCTCTCTCTGAAAAGTGGCACCAACGTTTATGAGTCCAAAGGGCATCTTTCTATAAACATAAGTGCCCCATGGGGTACGGAAAGTAGTTTTGAGCTGGTTTGAGGGAGACATAAGGACTTGGTTATACTCGGAAAAACTATCCAACAAGGATAATCTTTCAGAACCAGATACCTGTTGAAGGGTCTGTTCCATGGGAGGGAGAGGGTAGTTGTCTTTATCGGATGCTCAGTTAAGATTTCGGAAATCAACACATAGTTGGATTTCACCACTCTTCTTTTTGACAGGGACAAGATTAGAAACCCATTGTGTGTGCCTTACTGGGAAGATTATTTTATCATTCAGGAGTTTGTTTAATTCCTTCTTGATTGTTGGTTGGAGTTTTGGGTGCATCTTCCTTAACTGTTGTTGAAAAGGTTGGGTCTGAGGTTTCATGGGAATAATGTGTTGTATGATGTTAGGATCAAAGGTTTTTAGGTCATCGTATGTCTAGGAAAAAACATCTTTGAATTCCTTAAACAACCTAATAAATTCTACCTTTTCTTGCTCAGAACACCCCAACCCTAAATTAATGCACTGTGGGTTGTCTTTAGTTCCCAAATTTACTTTTTCATGTGTCAAGGAGGAACTATTCATTTTACAATTCATTGATTTTCTGAACTTATCGTGAAGATCATAAATTTTTTCTAATCTAACCACAGATTTTGGGATAGAGTTTACCATGTTTGATGCAGATTCCTGGGATCTTGGATCTGGTATTAACGTAGAGTCGTGAAGATTTTTGTCATGGGTACCTTCGTCAGTCACTGCGCCCTGGAAAGTTTCTTCCATATGCAAAAAACTTATGATCTTTTGATCGTCATTGAAAACTCTCCAATTCGTGATGTTTTCTGGGATGGATGGTTTGAACAACAGTTCGACAGAAAATGCATTTGGAGATAGGCCTTCTGCAGGAAAAAGTTTTGAAGTGACGTTAGCTAACAAATCAAATTCAAAATTATTCAATCTAGGAATAGAATTTATGTTAAATGCAGAAAACTTGTTCATCAAATTCCATACCTCAGTCTGATAGTTTTTTAGGTGCATAGATAAACAGTGGATATAATTTTTTACCTGTCTAACCATGATTTCCGAATCACCAAAGACAATCAAATTTTGAATGTTCAAATCTAGTGCTTTTCTGATACATTGCAGTAGTGCCCCATATTCGGCCGTGTTGTTTTTACATTCAAATTCTAACCGGCAAGCAATCAGAGTCTTGTTACCTTCTGGATCAATGAGCACGCACCCTACACCAGATCCTTCCTTATATTTTGACCCATCAAAGTAAAGAGACCATATTTGATTTTTCGTCAGGTGCATGTGACCACTGAGAGAAGGTTGTTGACTGTGTGCATGCCATAATTTTATATTGTTGTTCCGGGTCAGTGATGGTAGAAGTTTCGGCCATGAAATTGCCGAAAAAAATATCCATCCCCTATATTTCAGGCGAATTTGCAGAAGGAGTGAATGGTTCATTGGGATCATTTAAATCAGTTACCGTGAACTTCAGATAACGTTCACGATTTACCTTGATTATGTTAGGATTTCCATTCTCAGGCAGCCACAAGTGAGACCAATCCGTTGCAAAATAGCCATATAATTGTTCTTACCAATATCTACTTAAAAACAAACCATATACTTTTGGGATATCTACAATAATGATATCAATCACTTGATGGACTTTAGGATTAGATGACAATCTTATAAGCACATTTTTTAATTCGCCTATTACTTTAACACCAGTTCGATCAAGCTAGATAATTTTCAAGCTGGATGGTTGAACTTTGGTATTAATCTTTTGATAGACAGACCAAGGCATTATGTTAGATGACACACCTGAATCTACCATACAATTATGTACATTCCTGTTGAAAATTTCCAAAGTCAACAAAAAGGGAGGGACATTTCTGCGAGTACTAACAGTAGAAGTTTGTTGTTTTTTAATCACAGGCTTTGAAACTGGTTTATCTATATTTGTTACACTATTTACAGGAAGGTCTCTTTTATCATGAGGCTCAGATGTAGTTTTGGCGGAGGCCTTCTGATGAATTTTGGGGCTGTTTTGAACACCTTTGTTACTGTTCAGATTGCTATTTTTGTTGTTCTCCACAATATTTTGTAGCATCTTTTACAAAAGAAAATGGAATTTTAATCATTTGTAAACAAAAATGTTAGCCCTAAGATTTTTTATATCTTCAATCAAATCATAATCTAAACTTGGGTTTGGTGAAATTTGTTTAGTCTTAATTGATTTAGACTGTTTTGGAGGCAAGGTAGTCTCAATTTCAGAAGAAGGCTTATTTGTTGTTCTCTCCTGGTATTGTAAGGATGCACTATTTCAAAATTAGCTTGAAAAATGCTATCCGAAAAATGTCTGAAAATGTTCAGAGAGGATTCATCTTCTTCTACTGTTTCTTGTTCAGCTACTTCTTCAGGAATCTTGGGAGGAATCAATTTATCATGTGCTTCTAGGATCATTTGAATATCAAATTGTAGGCTTTCTAGATTTAGGCCTTCAGAATTTGAGTTAGATCGGTTTGTGGGAAAAGGCTTCCTAAAAGGGGGTTTGTAAGGCCCTTTGCTCGAAGAAGCTTCTTCAGCCAACCTTTTCAAATCTATAACTTGATTGGATAATTTCTGAACGACTTTTTGTAAGTTTTCTAGATCCAAACTCTCAGGTTGAGCTTTATTTTGGGGAGGTCTAGGAAGGATTTCGATTTTCTTCTTGGACGATGAAATGGTCTCTATATCGTTTTCGGTATTGTCTTTTAAGATGAGAATATCTTTCTTGATCTGACTCGCCTCTTTGAAGGCTTCTAACAATGTGGCTTTCTTGGACCCCTTTACCCAAATGGCTATGTTTTGATGTAAGGCTTTCGTGTAGTATGCGATAATAAGATTCTCGGCAGGCATCGAATCCATGGGGATTCGATTCTTTAGTGTCACGAACCTTTGATTAAAGTATTGTATCTTTTCTTTGGGGTTCATTTTTAAACTAGAAAGCTCCATGACTAGAACTTTAGGAGACTTGTTGTCTCCAAACTTCTCAAGGAAACATGACTCAAATTTATCCCATGACACGATGGTGTGGGGCTATTGGGCAAAGTACTAGGTAGAGGCATTGCCTTCAAAGGTGCAGGGAAACAATCTACAGACTACGTCTTCATGCTCACCACTACAGAGCCTAATGGCTAGCATAAACTTTTTGATGTGATCTTCAACGATCTTCTTGGAGTTTGTGTCAAATTTAGGGAGCCATTTCTTCGGGTGTTTAGGTAAAGGATGCTGGGGCCCAAGTATGTCCATTGCATCTTCGTCGAGCCAGGGTCTGGCGGGATTGTTCGGATTGGCCATAGGTGTGGGTGGTGTCAAAGGTTGAGATGAGGAACTGCCTTTGTCTAAGGATTCTTCTCCAGAAGAAGAAGGAGATGAAGGGGGTGGTGATGGTGGAATACTAGATCCTCCCGCTGCAGGAGTGAGGATATGATCTAGATCCATAGGGTTTAAGGTAAGATCAGTACCTGTGAGTTGGTCTCTAATATCAGAGAAGTCTAATGGTTGGTTCAAAGGTCGACTTGGTTGTCTGATACGAGCTAAGACACTATGCGTTCTTATGAGGGATTGACGAATTATCTCTTGTATGTCGCCACCAAGGGGATTTGGAGTTACTAGTTCAACTGTGATCCGTAGATCATCGTTTGATGTGGTTGCTATTTGAGGGACAATGTTGTCATCTGAACGACTTCTAGTTACTATAGGTGAGAGAGTAGGTGGGGGAGGAGTCTTACGACCTCCTCGTGCCATTAATAGTTTTCGGGCCCTCCTTCTAGCGCCATTTGTTGACAAGCGAAATTGACCGCTCGTCAACTGGAGGAGTGAATCTGGTCCAGGGTTGTGTAATTAACCCAAGCTATTTAAATTAATTCACTCCGACAGGTTTTGCGGCTCCGTTGGCTGCTCTAAGTCCTAAAGAAAGTGAAAAATAACTAAAGGAAAAACAATAACCTAATAAATAACAATCACTAAAATCTATAAGTACATCTAAGTAAATATATATGTACAAATTAAATATTATATGTATGATAATTCTATATACAATCTATAAAAACCACGAGTTTTAATCTAAACTCGTAAAAATCAAATATAGATTGATTACTTTTAGCAATAATAATAAAGCAAGTGAAAACACTATCTAATTTTTTTGGGTTTGTTTTCTTAAATGTATACACTCATGACATCACACATCAAACTTCCTAATTGAATAGAAAATAATATATAGTAGAAAATGTTTTATATAGAGAAAACTTCTATATTCAGGAAACTAACGAAATCAAATAACAGGCTAACCTGTTATTGCATCCAATGTCTGTTTGATGTTGAAATATCCAGCCACCTTTATCTGATGAAGTAAACCTGCTACAGATCTTGAGATTGCCCCTAATAAATGAGAAACAATAATGCTGGAGATTGAATTTATAATAACATAACATATAATAGAAGTAGTCACAGTAATCTTGTAATTTGCAAGTAACTACGATGAAATAATTCTTCCTGTAAGAACTTGCATGTAAATATTCAACTAAAATTAAAGATAAATCTCCTAATTTAAATTGAATAAAGGATTAGTGTGTGTTATATCTGAGACATGAGATATGGGAAGCATGTGAAAAGGATTATCTCAAATAACAATACATCATGCAGACGAAAAGCTATCATCATCTATCATCGTATTGAGATAAGTAGAACTTAAATTAAAACACGATAGAGAAAGCTAAAGTTGTAATGTATTCTGTGTCATTCAAGTCTGTATATAAATATCCATACTCTCCCCCTAGGACGAGATGATCAAATGTTTACAAAATGATATGTTTATATAGGTTTCAGGAAACATAACTGTTTCCTGTTGATAAGATCAAGTTGTTTTCAAAAAATAATGGGGGATGCAACCACCTTGATTTCACTAAATATCAAAAACTACCAACAGTCTAATCTGTTTACTCAAAATACAAAATTGATATGGCTGGGAGATCTCAAAAATTGCCTCATATCATATTGGAAATCATGGGCTCCTTAATCATCCTGAAAACAAATGAAAATGAGAAGATCTCAGATATGTTTTCAATTATCAAATCAAACAATTCGAATTTTGCTAACTGGCTACAGAATCTTGCGATTCTGTAGCTAGTTATAATAGCAAATGAAATCATATTTTCTTAAATAAACAAAACAGACTAATCATAATAAGAAAAATAGTTTATTCAATCAAATCGAATATCCTAACTTAAGAGTGACACAAGCATGCTAAAAATTAAAAATATCATACCTCAAATCATGAAATCCAAACGTGTCAAGAAATGTTGGAATTAACGATAGTTGTTGCTGCCTCTAGATTTTTGAAAATGACACGACTTGTAGTTTTCAAGCATTTCTCCTTCCCTTGGATAATGGATTCAAGTCTGTTGTTTTCATTTGTCAACATATCAACTTGGTCTCTTCAAGACTTGAGTCATGACTGTAGCAGTTGAACATCGATATAGTACTTGTCGATCCACGATCGACACACATCACATTGTGACTGTAAGGAATTTGCATTAGCACTAACAACATTATGGGTCGGAGAATCCTCCATGCGAATGATAGACTTATCACAGAGCTGGATGCCAGGAAATTATGGGTTGTCCTTTAAACAAGGAGGTAGATTGTTAACATAGTCATAGGGTCGGTCAGGGTATAGCCCGAATGACACGGGGTCCTCTTCAGACAGGATTTTTTCAATTTCTGAGTCTGAATCTTCGCTCACTTCAATCGTGTTGATTGTGTCTACCCAGGGTTTCATTTTATTTTGAACACATTGAGAAATTAAACGACCAACTCTTTTTTTCTTGAAATTGACATCAACATTGCCTTTTAGCTTATTTCCTGTAGGTTTCTTAACAGTTTTAGTGAAATCCTTTGGATGTGTAACCGGTCGACTGTCCTATTGAATGACATTAGGTCAGCTCAAGGGTTCATTATTATGGGAAAAATCATAGTCCTGGAGTGGTGGAGAAGAGGCCGTAGGGTTCAGAAGGGTTTCCACAATGACCGACTTATCTAGCTATCCCAACTCATGGTTACCAAAACCATTTCGTGTAATGAACGCATCCCAATAATCATTTTGTGATTGTAACTGGTGCATGAGGATGATTTTAATCAAACCATGATGAAATAAAATCAAATCTGACCTCTGTTTCCTAAATAGTTTACCCATTTTATAAAGACTTCTAAGCAAGTAGTAAGGCATATTCAATGGAAAACCAATAAAACTCATAAGCAGGTGTAGATGATATAGGAAAAAAAGTCCGAATCGTCCCTCACATGTGATGAATTGCTTCACTACAACAAGTAAATCATGCCACCTAGGTTTCCACTACAACAAGTAAATCATGCCACCTAGGTTTCAAAAATGAAATTGGCATACCTCGATCACAGCTGGTTATTTTTCGTGAGGTAAATAGTAAAGTCCAAGGGACCTCCTCTACTTTTGCATTCTTGAACCATTTCTGACCAACTGCTAGTAATCCCATGGCTTGGCTTAAGAAATCTTCTGTTACTTCTAATTGCACATCACCGATCTTTTCCCTATAGCCATCAAAGTTTAAGGCAAACTCTTGGGTGACCTGAAGGTTAAAACACTGAAATTTTTGGATGAACAAATGCCAACAATTCCTTTCCAAATCCTCGCTAGCATTATCATATGAAAGCAGGGTTTGGATGTTGTTCAGTTTGACCCTTACTACTGGATCCATGTCGAATGAATGGGTTATTAACATAGAACACATAGGTAGGGTTTGGAAAAACACCACAGAGCCATAGACCCGCGCTTTATCAATACATGCTATGATAATTCAAACGACGGGCAAGGTGTTAATCACAATGCGTGTGAGCGAATTCGTGAAGCCCGAGACCATGCTAAGGAGTAATGGCATGTTGTACATCATATGCCACCTTGGCATTTGGTACATTCTAGGACCAGAGTACTTGAAAACATAGTGCGCGCATCAAAGTTTGATTGCAAAGATAGGTGAGTTTACAAAAATTGAATAGCCAAAGGTTTCATGAAAGAAATATGATCAAACATCAAACCAAAATTGATACAAAAATCGAATATCAATTGATGGGGGTCTTTTGTTCAAACAACCATAAGTTTCTTAGGCACTCTTAGAATTGAAAGGGTCACAAACAATGAGAGGCAACATGCTCATAGCAAGAAATCGCAATTCTGTAATAAACGATATGCTTTGAATGAAATTTTAAAATAGAATGATAACGATAATTGCAATTTTTCATGCTTTCAATCATGAAAACAAAGCATGAATAGATGATAGGTAAAATGCGATGATTTACAACTGTCGTTTAGAGAAAACGCTCATGAAAGCATGAATAGATGATAGGTAAAATGCGATGATTTACAACTGTCGTTTAGAGAAAACGCTCATGAAGATTAATAAAATTTTATAGACCCTGTGTAAGAAGATTATACAAATAATAATTATATATTCGCTGCCAACAAGTATACACTTTCCTGGTTCCCATCCTTTGGAATCTTTTGGATGAGATGTGCTAGGTTCTAGTTCCATTTCTTTTCTGAGTCCTTGTTCTTGGATGAAAAGATGATCTCGTAGGTGCGTCGGTGGATCAAAGGCAGGTCGCTTAGCACGGAGTTCGTTCCTGTCATTGGCGGTGATGTCGCTGTATGAGGGGGGTTTCCCCCCCTCTTTTGAACTCATTCTGGGTACACAGTGACCTCGTGAGGTTTTCACCTTCTAAGCTTGGACTTTAGTGGTAGAGCTCTGATGTCAGGGCGCGCATCAAAAACTTCGTTTTTGCAGAGCGCTAGGGTTTCACCAACGTATCTTGCCCCTTTCCATGGTATATACATGTTAGTCTACAACATTACCCATATAAAAAAAAATGAAAAAAAAAATGCAATAGGTGCTTAAATGTTTTTTCTTTTTTTACTTTCACCTTTAAACATTATACAACTATCACTTTAAGTCATTTAAAAAAAACAATAAATTTGATGTTAATTTTACTGCTAATTTCATTTGTTAGTCAACTCTTTAAACATTATAACACTACCACTTTAAGCCATTAAAAAAAAAAAAAACAACATATTTGATGTTAATTTCACTGCTAATTTCACTTGTTAGTCAACCTTTATCATAAAATTTAAGGTAAGTTTTCAATCTTTTTATAAGCAATTTAACTAAAGTTTTTAAATATAAAATTTCACCATTTTATTGTGAATTTCACTTCACAAGAATTAAATATAAAATTTCACCATTTTATTGTGAATTTCACTTCATAAGAATTAAATATAAAATTTCACCATTTTATTGTGAATTTTACTTCACACGAATTAAATATTAAATTTCACCATTTTATTGTGAATTTCACTTCACAACATATTCATTCTTGGAAAATCTTGATATACTAAAGTTTTTAAATATAAACTTTCACCATTTTATTGTGAATTTCACTTCACAACATATTCATTCTTGGAAAATCTTGTTAAGATCATTCACAACATATTCATTCTTGGAAAATCTTTTTAAGATCATTCACAACATATTCATTCTTGGAAAATCTTTTTAATATCAATGATATTCATTTAACACTATCTCAGTGATTCTTGAAAACTCTTATTAATATCCATGGTAAGCATTTAAAACTATCTTAGAAACGTTATGTGAGATCTTATTGAAAATTTTCATTATCACCAACCCTCTCATTATTCCCATGTTTCCAAGTCCCTCTCACTCTTATGGTATGCCTATAGTTGTAACCTTGACACACTCTAAGCATTGAATCCCTGAGAAATTCCATTCAATGAAAAATACACCAAAACCATGGAAGATCGAATGTTCCAAATCTTTAAGATCAACGACTTTGGTCTTTGGTAAATGCATTCCTAACCTATATGTTATTCACTGTTGAGAAGCATTAATGTCTCATACCAACTTTTAGTACATATATTGAAAAAATATAAAAAACATTGTCAAACAATTGGATTAGGTTGATGGAAAGTTGGTATGGATTTTTGGTTGTCATTGATGTCAACCATTGGAGAGTGATATTGTAGATTGATGTCAACCCTTAGTGATTAATGCCAACCCTTGGAGAAAGTCCGATAATGAATTCCGGTAGCACAAAGGTTTGGGTAATGGACCCAAGTTTGTTTGATGTATTATGGTATGATTTTTAGTATATTTAAGGTAAGACTATTCTATATGGATAATTTATTTCATGCCATTTTTGGTGGTATGTGGAACATCACATAACTCCTCACGGTTAGAGAGTTATGGCCATGCAAAGTTGGAGAACTCAGGTTTGGGTAATGGACCCAAGTTTGCTTGATGTATAATGGTATGAGTTTTAATATATTTGAAGGTAAGAATATTCTATATGGATATTACATGTCATTCCATTTCCGATGGTATGTGGAATGTCACATAACTCCTCACGGTTAGAGAGTTATGGCCATGTGAAGTTGGAGAACCCTCATGAGTCATCTAGAAGCCCCAAAAGGTCAAAGTAGTCAAAGTGGTTGCAAAGAAGAAATTATTTAAATAATAAAGTGAAGTGATGAGTGTACTATAATCCAAAGTTGGTACAATTTTTTTTATTTAAATAATAAATTTAATGGAGAAATTACTAAGTGGACAAGTGGTTAGAAGTGGGTTAGCCCTAAAATAAGGAAAATGGTTTAAGATGGTTAGAAGGTAAGCCCTTGAGAAAGCTACATAATAAAGTGAAGTGACGAGTGTACTATAATTAAAAGTGGATACAAAAGAAATTGTTTAAATAATAAAGTTAATGGAAAAATTACTAAGTGGACAAGTGGTTAGAAGTGGGTTAGCCCTAAAATAAGGAAAGTGGTTTGCGATGGTTAGAAGGTAACCCCTTGAGGAAGCTACATAAAAGTATAAATAAGAGGCGAGGGTCTCTCATTTTAATTACACTTGAGCATATTGAATATCTACAAGTGACTAAGGTAACCAAAGGATATCTAAGCCAAATTTCAGAGGGAAGGTGAAGTAAAGAAGGCCGAAATTCAAGGGAGGATAAATTCTTTTGATGATACTTTCTAAGGTATATTATTTACAGGTCATCTCACCATTTTTGCAATAATTATTTTTCTAGAATGATTCCTACCGATAAATTGGGAGGACATTGAGGAAACATATCCAAGTATCTGTGATAAAAAATTGAGCTTGTGGGTCTTTGTATTTTTGGAGTTACACTCTGTGGAAAATAGGGTTTGTGGCTAGTCCTGAAACTAGTCGAAAACATGTGTTTCGGGTAAAAACGTCATAACTTATTCAGAACAGATCCAAATTTAGTAAGACAAAATGTATTGGTTATAGTAAAGTATTTAGTATGTTGTGTACCATTTTCCGATCTATACAACAAATATTTTGTGCGAGGAATTCTCTGCAAGTTCGATCTCTAGAATAAGCCATAATTCAACAAGGTATGCCATTTTTGCTATAATTCCTTTTTTGAGAGGTTCCAAGTAGTGCAATATGAAGGAATTGCATAAAAGACACTGAAGAACATTGTGTACCATTTTAAAATCTTTATTCATTACAGGTACATAGTTATGATTATTTCATGTTAGGGTTGTTGACTAATCCAAAACTAGTCATGTGAGACTAAAGTAAAATTTGATGAAAATACTAGTCTCTTGTTAAGGAAGGTTTGTAGGTATGTGAATACACCAAGTCCATTACAGAGTTACAAATCATATTTGGATGATGAAATTGATGAGGGATTTTGGTTGAGGTATGTTACAGATAGAGGTTGTATAACAGTGGCATTGTGGCACATGGTTTGATGTAACGGTTTATGGTATTTGGTTGCTAGAGAAATTTTTTATGGTTATATTGGTATATGTATTTGGTATATGGTTGAGTTACATGTTGGGTACATGGTTGAGACAAATAGTTGATGAGTTGGAACATACATGAGGTGTATATTTGATGATGTTGGTACATCTTGATGAGTCATAGTTTATGCATATTTGATGCATGATTGGTACATATTTGGTGCATGGTTGATGCACTTGTTTATGTTACAGGATGATTATAGGTTGAGGTATAGGTTGGGGCATGGTTGATGCACTTATTTATGGTACATGTTGATTACAGGTTGTTTGGTATAGGTTGGTGCATGGTTCATGCACTTGTTTATGGCACATGTTGATTACAGGTTGATTGGTACAGGTTTACAACAATATATCTCACAGTGATAGTGTGACAATGTTGTTAGCCTTTTAGCTCGGGAGGTACTTCGCATGTTTTGTCTTGAATGCGGATGTTACCTTAATGTTAACATTACCAGGCACTTAACTTTGTAATAGTTTTTATAAAGTTGTTTTAAGAGGTTCTTTTATTAAAGTGACTTTTTAATAAAGTGTACCTTCTATTTTTAAAGTGACTTTATTTTCATAAAAAAGCACTTATGTAATAAAGTGAAAATCACTTTAATTTAAATGTGACATTTTGGAGGGAATGGATCATGACCCTTGATCTTGAAAAGGGCAAGATCTAATCTTGGCTTTTGGATTTAGGGTTGGGGAAGGTGAAAAGACACTTTGGGGGGGAAATGTCATTTTCAGATTATAAAATAATGTATTGGGTAGTGTGCAAGACAAGTTGAGAATACACCGAGAAGATGAAGGAGATTGAGAGATTTTCTGAGTAAGCTAAAGAGAGGAAAGAGGGAAACGAGGAGGGAAATTTTCCTAAGAGATCTAGGGTGAAAATCCCAAGGAAGACATTTCTATTTTTTTTTGCAGTTGTGTTTTGCTGGTACATGCCATACTGTATGGATCTATACAGTACATACAACAACAATCTTGGGCATGAAAATTGAGGTAGATTGCTACATGTTTTTTGAGGAAGTTTTTTTGATTTTTATGAAGGAGGTCAACCATATAGGGAGAAGGTACACCAACCTATTTTTGGGCACATTTTTTGAGGTGCCAAGTTTAGTAAATTCGTACAACTGTACAGACCGTGGAATGGATTTCAAGGTAGATTATGGTGGGACATATTTTGTGTTGAACTGGTTTTTCTCTTGGCTGGAAATGTGTTATTGCTACTGATATGTACTTTCTTGAATATGAATAATAGATCTCTCTCT
>CBVK0103220198.1:0-15044 GCA_900067695.1 Picea abies
TGTTCTCTATATATATATATATATATATATATATATATATATATAATCACATTTTTTTTAATATTTTAAGGAAGGTTATTGTTTCGTTAATGCATTCATAACCTATATGTTGTTAATTGTTGAGAAGCATTAAATCCTCATACCAATTTTGACTATATATATAAAGAAAAATATAAAAAAAACAAGTGTCACTTAGAGTGTGTGCATGCGTGCACACACACACACACATATATAAGTAAAAATGATAGTAATTTTATTACATAAGGAATAAAATTACATCTGTAGGTGTCTATGGAATTTCAGAGCCATGCCCGTAAAAAATGTGATGCCTTAGAGCATACAAAAAAAGTATTAAAATTTCTAAATGAGATTGTTTAATGTCTTGGCATATGAATGGCCAACTTGCAGAAAATAAAGGGTTTGTACATTTTCATCCTTAGTGGGTATCATTCATATGGAGTAATTTGAAATATTTGGGCCTTCCAAAGGATAAAGAGGAACTCCACATCCCAAAAATATTGATCATCAAAAGAGGCTACTGTTTATACAAAAAGGAGTCCATGAGCAAAAAAAAAATGAAAACTACCCTAATTTACGTTAGAATAATGAGAGTGGGGAGTGAATCAATATTATCACAATAATGCTTTTAACCACAATATATTATCTTCAACTTTATCAATAGTGTTCAACAATTTATCATTAGCATTCGATATATCATCAACAAAATAAATCAACAGTGCATAATAAGCAATCACATGGACACCGCACACCATAAATTGCAAGGAAACCAAAATGGGAGAAAACCACGAAATTGTTTCTTTTAAATCAAATATTACATTCATTAGAAGAACCAACTTCCCAATTCTTCAATTGCATCTGGAAGGAGGCTCCAAGCCCCTATGTACAGGATCCAACCTAAAGGAATATACAACTCCCTGAATTCTATGGCTCCAACCAGAAGGAGGCTAGAATCCCTTGATTCTTAGGCTCTAACCTGAAGGAAAATCCAACTCCCTGTGTTCTTCAGAACCAATCGGAAGGAGGCTACAACCCCCTTTCCTTGCCCCATCCTGCCACCCTGAAATATAAGTGTAGACTCACTGTCACTACCACTGATCAACATGTAAATACCATTGTCACCAATGTTTCACTATCACTATCACATCAACCAACGTAGAACTATCATTGTCACATCAAACAACCTGTCACTTTCACTATCATATCAACCAACCTATTACTGTCACTATCTCTGTCACTGACATACCATCATCAACCAATTGTAACCAGAGCCACTCACATAGATACCAAAACCATCACCAAACCATGTACATCAATAATCAACCATGTATACCAACCATGTACATCAACTTGTATCTACCATGCATCAAACATTCACATCATCCTGTACCATACCATGTACATCAACCTGTACCAACCATGCATCAACCATGCACATCAACCTATACCATACCATGTACATCAACCTGTACCATACCATATATTAACCATATATCATATCAAGTACATCAACCATGTACCATATCACATACATCATAATATATCATCAATGAAGTGGCTCAAGCATAACCAAGATAGCCACACTACCAAGATACCAATATAGCCAAGATTTTCTACTAATCAATGTACCATGACATCACTAAGGTGTACATCAACATGTACCAATATCACCAAGACATGAACCTCATACATGTACCAATAATATGACTCACACCATGCACGATATCATCAACCATATACCTCTAGCAACCATAGACCATGTGCCTCAATCATGTACCATATCACTCATGATATGCATCAACCAATTACCAAACAATATCCCATAAACCATGCACAATAACATCACCAAAATATACCTCAACATGTACCATACCATCACCAATATATAACCTTCAAAATATGTGTATAAACATACCTTTAATCATGTATCAACTTTATTGCATCATCATATCTTGTTGCAACCTGGAAAAAGTATCCCCTTTACTTTACCCCATCCTTGCTACCTCATATTTTCCAATATATCAAGTGTTGACTAGATAGATATTCAATGAACTTGTATGTAAGAATGAGATACTCTTGATGTGTATTTATACTCTTCCATGTAACTTCTTTTCAACCAATTTACTCTTAAGTAATTTCTTGTTACAATTGTTTTACCCTTTTTCCTAATTTTAAGGTCATAATTGTTTTACCCTTTTTGCTCAGTTTAGGGTCATAATTGTTTTAACTTTTTTCTTAGTTTTAGAGTCAACCTATACTATCTTGTTACAACCACTTTTCCCTTAATTAATGACTTTGTAATTGTTTAGGGCTTCTTAACCATTCTTTGAGGCCTCCAACTTCATGAGGCCATAAAACCTCAACCATGAGGAACCACGTGGCATAACACCTACCTTTCAAAACAACATGATGAGAACTATCCATCCATGAGTATGTTTCCTGCATTTACGTTGTTCTTCATGTTAAAATTCCTCAAACAATTTCGGGGCTTTTTGTAGAATTCGCAATTACACCCATCTCTCAAAATTATTCTAGGGATGAAATCAATCAACTTACTGGAAATATCGATCATACACATGACAACCAACTATCCAACGATCTCATCCACATCTATGGGGATTCTAGACTTCTCCAAGCATTGACTCAATTACATCTCTGGGTCTTTTGGACTTCTCCAAGGGTTGATGTCAATGACAAACAACTGTCCAACAATACCCCCCTTTGGCATTGATGGAAACACTAATGGAATGCATCAATGGAAACACTCATGATTATATTCATACTCATGCTCATGCTCCCCCTGTGACCATCACTCCCCATGTGTACATGCTATTGCTCTCATCTATGCCCCTTCGAAATTAATGTCAAAGGGTATCTTTCTTTGGGGATTCTCCCTTTTATTCATTCTTTTGATATTTCTCTTTGTATCCATGCCTCTATTCTTTCTCTTCGTATTCATGCCTTTGCTCTTTTCTTTTCAATTAAATTATGGGAAGAATAGTAACTCCCACTATCGGTACGTCTCCCCCTATATACATGCTACTAATATTTCTTTCTGGATCTCTTTCTCTGACGATTTATCTTCCCTTGACTTCTCTACAAAATGTCATGTAGATCAATGTAGGGATTCTTGTATATTCTTCCATTCCTCTCTTCCAAAGATGCTTATCCATTGGTGTTTCCTCATGTAATTCACTGACATATATAAAAAGCATTCAAAGATACTTCAATTATTCAATATTTATCATTAATGACCATACTATTCAATAATATCTTCCTCTGACGATGTAGCTTTTGCAGACGATTTATCTTTCCCTATTCTAATATGGCTTCCACTACTTGACTTTCTATGATCAACTGATTCCAACTATCCACCGATTCCACTAATTCCAATTTTTTTTATACTTCCATCATGGTCATTTATCTATTTATACTCGTCAATGCTCTCATGAATTCATCTCCGTCCATATGTCATAAAACTTTCCATGACTCTGCTACTCAACTGCATACAATGCTGACCCATATGCTACAACTGATCACAACATATTCCTTGCTTCTCAATCTATATATGCAATCTACAAATGAGACTCTGCATGTCTGCAATAATATGTACTTTAATATGTTCGTGTATGAATACATGCTTGGAATCCTCCATATAATCATGAATTTGTGCTTGAAAAGTGTTCTACTGATATTCTTCACAACTTTTAGTTGATACCTGGATGTAATTTTATTCTGAGAGCTTCTCCTTAAATAATCAAACTTTTATTTTGCACTTCTGTCATCAAACCATTATGAAACTGTCTTCCCAAATTATATACATCAAACTACTTGAAAGATATTTATCTATTCTGTAGAGATATTGCTAAGACTCCCAAATTATATACATCAAACTACTTGAAAGATAGTTATCTATTCATTTTCATCCTCTTCCCGAATTCTGACATTCTTTTCATCATCTTCCTTAATTCTAACATCTTCCTATTCATCCTCTGCCTAAATTCTGACACCGTCCTCTTGGCCTCTGAATTCATTATGATATTACCCTACTGTAAATCTTGTCAGTATGATATATGGGACCTGGTTTTCATTTGACTTCTCTTTTTTTTTTTCATTTCTTCTCCAAACCTTCCTGTATCTAACATCATTGTTTTCATTCATGGGATGATCTATCATGCTTATACAATTTCAAGCTATGCGACCATAGTTGTGGAATTTGTAACATTCAATATTGGAGAGAGCCACATAATCATCTATTGATTGATCATTTATTATATATGCTCTGTAATCTATAGATTTATGTCCAAATTTAGTACATGTAAAACAATTACCCAAAAAGAAATTTTTATACCTGGGAGTGAATGATCTTGTTTATGGTGTAGTCATTATGAATTCCTTCCTTGGTTGATCATGATATTATCTTTGGTTGTTTCCTTCACAATGATTGAAGCTTATTTGTTGCCTGAATGTAGAAGGTATTATGTATTCATTCCTTTCTTATTCTTGTTGACCATGATTCCTACCTTTGAGAACTTTTTCATAACTCTTTTGTTCTATTCCTTTTTTCATGGAGCTTGAAACTTACTCAAAATGAACATTCTTGTATCCTAGTCCATATTTATCATTGTATGGCCTTTGACTGTTGAGAATATTTTCTAACACTCGATAACTTTTCGAGTTCTTCCTGAGCTTGTTGAATTCAATTCTCAGTATCACAAATTACTTTTCAAGATCCTCACACTCCTTTTATTTATTTATCATATGGATCTGCATTAATTCTTCCTTTCTCTTTCCTTCTTCAAATTAAGTTTTCAAGGAGATGATATCTTCCTTGAATGATTTGTTTTTCTTTCTTTATTTATTAAGCTTAGTTAAAGAACTGATTAATTCTTCCTCAATATCTATTTCACCTTCTTCTTCATTTCTTTCAAAATTTATTTTCTTAGTTTTCGTAGCCATAAATAGTACTCTCTCCGAGTCACTATCTCTTTCATCATATTCATCAGATGAAGAACAATCTTCTCTTGAGTAGAGATTTTTCTTGAAGAATTTCCTTTTATCTCCTTTCTTGTTTCCCTTTTGGTATTTTTTTTTTCTTTGGATCTTCTTCTTCATCACTATCTGACTTCTTAGCATAAGGACACTTATTTGAAAAATGACCAATTTTACAACAATTAAAACATTTTAAGAGAAACATACCTTTGCATTTTCCAGTTCCTCTCTTCAACTTCCTTACGAAGTTGGCTATTTCTTCATCCTTGTCTGAATCACCTCTACAGCTGCAATTTGGCTTTGAATCATGATTTTTCTTCTTCTTTGTCTTATTGGATTCTTTGAAAGTTGCTTCGTTCTTGGATGGATTTTCCTATTTTGTTCTCATTTATAAGCTATAAATATTCCATCCAACTCATCTATACTTATCGTATCCAGATCTGCTATTTCTTCTAATGATGAAATATTAGGATCAAATCTCAATGGAAGAGATATTATTACATTTTGAACAATGGTTGGTTCTTTCATCTCTTCTCCCAAACCTTTAATAGCATTCACTATTTCATCAACTCATAGAATGTAGGCTACAATGTCTTCATCTTCCTTCATCTTTAATTGTTCGAAGTTATATCTAAAGGTTTGAAGTTTAGCTCCTTTGAATTTAGAATATCCTTCATAAATATTTTGAATCTTATCCCAAATATCCTTTTTCGTATCACAATGCATAACCTTGACAAATACTGAATCAACTAGACTACTCAAAACAATTCCTTTAGCCTTTGAATTTTTTTCGCTAAGTTTCTTTCCATGTTTTTTAGTTGGGGGAGTGGATGGTGTTGTATATTCATCTACTACTAACTTCCAAACATAAAAAACTTGTGTCAATGTTTCATCGAAACTTGCATAGGATACTTAGCTAAAGTAAGTACAAACAAAGCTTATCAAGAAAGGGACGAGAGATTCAATATGGAAGAATGAGAAAATATATTGACACTACTCCAATGAGCTGATCAATGATCGAATGATACATTGAATGAATGAGACACAGTCATATAGTACATAACATTCCATAAGTAAGAAAATCGAACTAGCAGTGAGCTCTTCTTAGGAATGCATGCATGTATAATAGTGATGGTATAAAAATAGAAAGTCTAAAATAGCAGTAGCTCCAGTTAACTAATAGTGAACTAGTGAATCAAAAATAGAAATATTCAATATGGAATAATGATAAAATATATTCACACTATTCCAATGAGTTGATCAATGATCGAATGATACAATGAATGAGCGATAGAAACTCATATAGGAAAGAACATTCCATAATTAAGAAAAGTGAAATAAGAATGAGCTCTTCTTAGGAATGCATGCATGCATAATAGCGATGGTATAAAAATAGAAATTATAAAATAAAAATAGCTCCAGTTAACTAATAGTGAACTAGTGAGTCAAAAATAGAAATATTTCCAAGACACCTGCTAAAAATAATTATGGAGTAATAAAAAATGAGTCCCGACAACTATGCCATATTAGGTTCTCATGTAAAATGCAACTAATGAGCACTGAATAAAAAATGAGGAAAAGAAAAGGAAGTTGCAAAAAAAATGTGTTCTTCACTCCAAGATGATCCCACAAAGTCTGAAACTTCAATCCAGTGAAGGCCTTGGTGAAGATGCTGACAATCTGTTAAGAGGAAGGACATAACTGCAAATTGCAGATCAATGAATCTATCATGTAATAGATCTCTGAAGAAATGCACATGGAACTCAATGGGTTTGGTTCATTTCCATTGTATTTGATCTCTACAAAATCTCAGTGTACTATGATTGTCACACCATATGAAAGTTGGATAGTGAAATTGGATACCAAGCTTAGTATGGAAGAGTTGAAGCCAAAGTTCCTGAATGACACAATTGACTACTCCTATGTACTTGGCCTTTGTAGAAGATAAAGAAATGGTTGATTACTTCTTACTTGACCAACAAATAGGGCTTGACCCCAAACTGAGAGTGTACCTGGAAGTGGACTTGCAATATGTGCCATCACCAACCTAATATGAATCTATGAAGAATATGTGATCCAATGCACAACCAACTTCATAGTGAATCCCATAACACATGGTGACTTGAACATATACGAGGATGTGCTTGACAACCTTTCAGTGTAGATCATGGGGCTCCTGCATGTATTTGGAAACTACTCCTACTACATATGAGATATCCGAATATATGTGGGTGAGATACATAAGACTCCCCACCAACTCTCGATGCAAAGTGTTGTCCACTAATGGTGTATCCATGCTATCCTCAAGTCTGATCCCAAATAAGAAGGGTGTAGGTGTATAATTACAGCCCATCATGTGGAATCTATCTAGAATATCCATGACATACTTATATTGAGAAAGTTTGATGCCAGAAGCATCCTGACTGATCTCAAGACAAAGAAAAATGTGAAGTGGACCCATGTTCTTCATAGAGAATATGTCATGCAAAATATATTTGACCACAACAATGGCTGAATTAGAGCTACCAGTGATCAAAAGATCACCAACATAGAGTACTAAAATCATCAAAGATTTAGTAGTCCTCAACATGTAAATATTGAAATCTGATTTACATCTAACAAAATCTTTTCATACCATGCTCTAGGTTCCTTCTTGAGGCCATACAATGACTTTTTCAGTCTGCATACTAAAGATGAGTTATGAATGAACCTCAGTAGATGCTCCATGTAGATCTCCTATGAAATATCATTGTGAAGAAAATAATTCTTCACATCCATTTGGTGAACTTCCCATCCTTTCATTGTTGCAATGGATAGAACCAAGCTAATGAAGTCCATATTTTCTACAGGATTAAAAGTCTCATCATAATCTATACCATGAATCTGTTGAAATCCTTTTGCAACTACTCTTGCCTTATACCTGCTCACCTAACCATTTGTTTCTCTCTTGGTCCTATAGACCCAATGGCATCTGACAAGTTTCCTCCCTGGTGGAAGTGGAATGAGATCCCAATTCTAATTCTCTAGGAGTGAGTCATACTCCTCTTGCATTACTACTTCACATAATGTAATGATGCAGATTAAAATATTGAACCATATAAAAATGCATGGGAATCACTGGTTCAAAAGATGCAAGTACATGAAAAGGCTCTTCATGCTGAGATATACTCCTCCTCAAATCAAATGGATTCCTTGCAAGGTCTCCTACTTCCTGAAGTGTGGATTGTGCCCATGTGGGAATCTACTGAAGCTCTGGCCCTAGATCCTCTTATGGTTGTACTACCTACTCAAATCCATGTAAAAAATCTTGTGAATCTGAGTCTAAATATATAGCATCTGAGTGTATGGAATCATTATCTCTGATGTATGGATCTGATCGAAGTACAAGAGTCTTAACATGTTGCTTTGCTAGTGTATGCAAAGAACTATCCTCAAAATGAACATTGTGCTCAATGATGAGTTAGTCTGTAGAAGGATCTATCAACCAGAACCCCTTCACATCATATGTATATCCCACAAAGATGCAAGGTGTGCTCTATGGATCTAATTCTTTCCTCTTTTCAGAAGGAATATGAGCCCATGTGCGAGATCCAAAGATGCAAAAGTGTGTGACATCTAGTTTGTCACTTGTCTAAGCCTCAAAATATGTCATGTCCTCAAAAGATATGTGAGGAGACCTGTTTTGTATGCAATTAGCATAGTTAAGTGCCTCATCCCAAAGCTTGTAATAAAGCAACTTTGCATGCAACATGTAGTTGGTCATCTCCTTGAGAGATCTTTTCTTCCTTTCAACAACTCCATTCTATTGTGGAGTGCATGGAATTGTATACTGCAACTGGATACCAGACTCACGAAAAATATTCTGGACATATCTGTTGATATACTCCGCCCCCATAATTTAAATGAAGGATATTGATCTTCTTCCCAGTCTTTGTCTCTACTGGAGGTTTGAAGTCTTTGAGATGATAAAAAACTTTAGACTTTTTCCTGAGAAAATAAACCCAAGTATAGTGTGAGTAATCATCAATAAATACGAGGGCATACCTTTCTTTTCTAATGGACGGGTGTGGAAATGGGCCCATGAGATCACTGTGAACAAGCTCCAATGAAGAGGAGGATCTCTTTTCCTTCCCCTTTTCAAACTTCTCTTCAGGACGCTTGCCAAGAATGCATCTTTCACAAACCCATTCAGAAAAGGGAATGTCTGGTAAGACTTTGACCATTCCTTTATTGGAAATTCATTACATGTACCTAAAGTTTAAATGACCAAATATCTCATGCCATGCTCTAATATTGTCATCATCATGTGTTAGTAGTAAAGAAGAGTCATGGTCAACAAACTTAGTGAATTTATACCACCTTGATTTTTGATCTACCTCACCAATTGCAATAATGAAATTGTCATGCATGTTAAGTATAGAAACTGAATATGATGTAAATTCAACCTTTTTATCTATCTGAGTGATCTGATAAAATGAGTGTATATCTATAGAAATATTTGGAACATGTAAAACATTCTCAAAACTTCCATTAGAGACTTCCACCCTTGCCTCTCCTGCTACTACTACTAGAGTATCATCCCCCATGAGAATAGGGGGTCTTGAGCATGAAATCAAAGAAGCAAAAAATTCCTCTTTCACTTCCAGATGATGTGATGCACCAAAATATATAATCCATGAATCAGATGAGGAATTAATTGAAACAAGAGCATTATGATTACCTTTATTAGGAATAATATCGTCTTCCTTCTTCTTCTTGGCTGCTTCAAGAATGAAGTTTCCAAGGTTGTTCAACTGCAGTACATGTTCCATAAGGTCAATTTTCTATCACCTCCTAGAGGTAACCTACCCACTTCACTCATCTTTCATCATCTTCCCATTGATTTTCTATCCTAATCTCCCTTTGGTCACCCTTTTCATTTCTCAAGCCCACGACCAAAGGGTTCAGACGCTCTTTCCAGACTTCCAATTCACGATCAGGTCACTCTGTCTATGTACTTAGGTCACGACCGATCCTATAACTCCCTTTTTTGGATTTGGTTTCCATGGATGAGACCTATCTCTGATTTCTCGGGGTTTAATCTCAAGAAGGATTCCAGTATAATCCTGGATATCTTATCCCATTAACCATATGGACTTATCTCTAAATCCCTATAAGAACCAATCCATTTCAATGGGAAAGGGGAGAAATAAATAGCAAAGTTACTCTAGCATTTTGGTGGCAAGGCGTGGGCAACGATCTTGGAAGAAATATATCTCTTCAGTTTACACCTGTAAGTTGTAATATTGCTTACATGATTAATGGAATATATGTTGGATGTTTCCCTCTAAACGATTGTTCATGTAATTTTGTGTGTTTGTTGATAGAGGATTGATATATTTGTAGATCATGACATATTATCAGTCTTAAAAGAATCCTTTGATCGTATCTTTGTTCCTGTCTTAGGTATAGGAAGAGCCTAAGGGATATCAACTCCTGTAGGGTACACAATCCCTACAACATAGGTGCATTAACGCTATGTTCTAGGAATGTACATAAGATCACTAGGAAATCATTACATGATGTTTGTAATTAAGAAATTAAGTTGACATTACATTCCATTCACCATCAAAAGGGTGAATATCATGGTTTATCAAAACCACAGACTCAAAATGGTGATTTAGTGGAAAAGGTGGATGACCACTGAGATCCATATGGATCATCTAAGACCTCCCATATGAACATAACTCTAGAGATTCAGGAGGTGAAATTACATCAACATGACATGCCCCCATAATTGTAGCTTCATGAAGCCCAAACATCATATATATCATGAAACAACTATCTTCAGATAAAGGCTTAGATAATATATCAACTACCTGATAATTTGTTTTATTAGACAAGAGAGAAAAAATTCTCATGAACCAACTATCTCAAATAGTGATAATGGATGTTAACATTCTTCAACTTACTATGGGAAATGGGATTATAAGAAATTTGAATGGCACTTTGATTGTCATAGTATATTGTAGTTGAGATCTAAACAGGAAATCCAAGTTCACCTAGAAGTTGGTGAGTCCAAACTACCTCTATACCTACATGAATGGTGCCATGATATTATGCTTCTATAGTCAACAAGGAGACTACATTACGTTTCTTGCATGACCAAACCAACGGTCCAGTGGTCAAGTGAAACACATATCTAGAAGTGGACTTCTAATCATCATTGTCTCCATCCTATTTGTAGCCAATGAAGTCGACCAATGGATATGAACTTTGATGATACTTGATACCAAAATGAGTGGTACCCTTGACATAATGGACAATTCATTTGACTGATTTCTATGGGGTCCTACATAAATCATGAAACCACACTAACTTCAAAGGAAATGTCAATTCAACTATAAGTAATATAAATAATATTGTCGATACTTGTCGATAGAGTGTAGCATCGACTTGGTGAGTTTGACATGTTTTGGTTATGTTTACTCTAGATTGAAAGGGAGTAGAACATGGATTACACAGTGGTAATACTTGAAGACCCAAAAAATAATGCATAGTTCCATGATTTGTCATGTCAAAGGAGTTATCAAGTTGATTCTTCAATCTAACAATGAGATTACTGTTATTTCACATGGAGACAAGTATCGACAATATCGACAATATTATTTCCATTCATATGAAGTACATACAATATGTGATCAGATTCACAATGTTTGAAACCAAGTTCAAGAAATAAACTATTTATCATAGCATACCAATATCAAGGAGCTTTCCTCAAACCATAAATATAATTTTTGAGTCAACCAAATAGGTTAGAATATGTCACAAAACTAGGTGGATTTTTCATGAAAATTTCTTTATATAGGTCTCCATGAAGAAAATAACTCTTCCCATCACAATTGAGTAACAAGGGAAAGAATCAATTGAGAATAGTTCATATTCAAAACAAAGTAAAGGGTTTCAGTTTATTTGATGCCTTCTTGTTGAAAAAATCCCTTCGCAACCTAATGAGCTTTATCACGCTCAACAACACACTCATAGGAAAATTTGGTCTTGTAGACCCATAAAACATTCACAACATTATTTCCTTTCATTTGGGGAACTAATTCCCAAGTGTTATTATTTGACAAAGAATTTATTTCTATCTGCATATCATGTTCCCATCTAGGTTATCCTTGGGAATCTGGGTATTTAACAAGATCATAATTTTCAAGTACACAATTCATCAATGCAATATTGACATGTTTCTTTTGACTTCAAGTTTGTCGTCTTGAAGAGATATCACAAACATCAGTTCCAATAGCTTCAATTGTATTGGTATTCCATCGAGGTGGACAATAAATGGTTGAAATGGTGTTCACTACAAAAGTTCGATCATGAGTTAGAACAATTTCAATCGATAGCAATGGAGGAACATTCAAAACCTATATTAATAGACTACTTGACTCTAAGGTCAACGGTCTAGTCGAAATAGGAAGAAATTTTAACTGTCAAGTTGAAGAACTGAAAAACAAAGTAGGTGAACTAGAGTTGAAAACAACATCAAAGTGATCATGCTATAACAATCCAGATGAGGCATTCAATAAATTGATGATAAAATACTTCTCATAAAACTATACATTACATCTGATAATGATTTTTCATTTTATAGTATCAAACAATTGATAGGATTTAGTCTCTTCAGAGTATCCCATCATAATAATGAAAGCATGACTCTTTGCATATAAATTATTTTTTCAATCATCGTAAATATGAGCTCGGGAAACAAATCCAAACACACAGAGGTGTTCAACTGAGGTATTCTTTCCACACCATCATTTGACTAGGGTCATCGAAGGAACAACTTGAGTTGATATGTGATTGAGAAAATAGTTTGCACAATATAAAACTTCAACTTAGAAGAGAGGAAGAAAATATTTTTCTTGCAAAAGACATCTAGACATTTCAACTAATGTATGATTCTTTTGTTTTTCAATGCCATTCTACTGAGGTGTATGAGGAACTGACTACTTCCAGTCAATACGAGATCAAACTAGGTATTATTCAAAAGGTTGATTTACATACTCACCACCATTGTCTGATCTCAAGAACTTGATGGATTGGGAGCCACATTACTTTTCAGCAAAGGCTCTAAATTATTTGAACCTTATAAAGAAAATATTATTATTCTTTAGAAAATAAACCCAAGTGAAACGAGAGAGATCATAAATGAATGTCAATGTATACCTTACCCTTTCCAGGGAAGGTATATTGATGTAGAAGACATCACTGTGAACAAGATCTAGTAGGTTTTATGCTTTCCACACTTTTCCAGAGTCAAAGGGTGCCATATGATGCTTGCAAATTACACATCCTTTACATACTCCATCAGGGGGGGGAAATTTGGCTAAGCCAACAACCATTTTCTAAGTTTGCATCCACTGTGGTAATTGAAAATTCAGGTTTCTGATTCATTCATACCAATTTTGAATTCGCTCATCAGTATGAGAAACAAGAGCAGTTGGTTCGGAGTCAGGAAGATTCATTTCATAGAATTTATACAAATTGTCCTTCAGGTCGAGAAACCCTCCAGTGAAAATTGACCAACCTTTCTTCCAATATCGAGCAAATAACCAATATGGATGAAATTCCACAATATTACTTGTATGTGTTAACTAAAAAAAAGACAACACGTTGTTACTGAGGTTTGGCACATAATAAATGTTGACAATTATCCCATGTGAATAGGAAACTTCAACCTAACCAACAATATCAAGAGAAAAATTATCAGCAACATTAATATTCCTCTCCTCAACTTCATTCAAGGATATGAATAAGAAATCAGCCTTATCCATATGATGTGTGCAACCAGAGTCGACTACCCATTCGTTCTGTGTAGAATGAGACAACAAGGCTTGAGAATTTTTGACATTGAAGGTGAAATTATCAACATGTTGGAAAACAATGAACACATCTCATTCAATGAATTTAACCTTTTCCTCTAAATCATATCACTTCTTATAGCATACCTTCTCCACATGTATAGTATTTCGATAGTACTGACATGTCTTCTTCTTTCGACTTTGATGAGGTGCATCTGTCCTCCCATTTGGTTTATTTTTGGGGCATGAAGGTCTCTATATAGGGGTGTCAAACCATCCTCTTTCCCTATTATTCAACTTTCCCTTTACCTTGAGTAAGTGGGCTTGATGTTTACCAAAAGAATTGCCTTCTTTAGAAAATTTGTGTTCATGAGTGATCAAAAGTCCATAGAAAGCTTCAAAGGCATAACCATTATCATATTCCTTGTATATCTTCCAATTGGTGTGGAAATTTTAAATGAACATGTCGAAATGTGTTCTTAAATTCTTCAGGTCTAGATATATGAGTTGTTCATCTTTCTTCTAATAAGGAAGAGTGCCAGAGACAAGATCTTTGGTAAACGAATAGAAGCCACTATCGCTGTCCTAGATTTTTTCGAGCCAGAAGATGTCATGTTCATCAATACTAGGAAGAAATCCTATGCCCCAAAATGCAAATTTGAACCTCCTTACAATTCCTATAACCCGAGTTCATCTCTTCAACTGCTGCTATGCCATAGGTTCCCAAAGTTCTTGAGAGTCAAGGAATCACTCCTCCTGCCCCCTCTTCCAAATATAATATCTTGAATCAATTGGCCAACATTAAGGAAGATGCAACCCTCCTATACATGGTTGTCGTCCCTGAACAACAGATGCATATGAAACAATTCATGGAAGGAAAATTTTCTGTTGTAGCCAATCTTTCTGAAGAGGTAAGTGAAGAGGATTCTTCTGTAAATAAAGTAGGTGTACATATCTTCAAATAGACTATAAAAAATTCCCCTTTTTATATTTCTGTAAAGATCATGGATAAAATCGCCCAGTGTTGGCTCATTGATGGTGGTTCAGGCCCAAGTGTCATGTCAAAGATTATTTTGGAAGATCTAGGCTTATCTTGTACAAATGAAAACACCAGAAGCATGATTTCCTATAATATTCTGCAACAAACAACCATAGGCGAGATTAAGGATGTAACCTTGGTTTTATGCACTC
>CBVK0103220237.1:894-11636 GCA_900067695.1 Picea abies
GGCAACCCCTGATCATGCAACATAGATCTTGTTGCACCAACAATAGCCCTATTCTTCCTCTCAGCAACCCCATTCTGTTGGGGGTTGTAAGGAATGGTCAACTGTCTCCTAATACCCTCCTGGGTGCAGAAGTCATTGAACTCTGTGGATGTATACTCACCCCCATTGTCCGACCTAAAGACCTTGATCTTTCTCCCTGTCAAGTTCTCCACAAGAGCCTTAAACTCTTGGAACCTCTTGAAGACCTCACTCTTGGTCTTAAAGAAATAGATCCAAGTCTTACTGTGTAATATCCCAGATTTGGCTAGTCTAGGAAACTCTGCTAATGTGTGTGTATGATTAAATGTTTACAGCATATAAATGAGCATACAAATAATAATTGCGACAAAAGACTGCAAAGCTTATATTATGATATCTCTACAGAGTACAAATGTTGAATGCAGCTGAATAAAATAAATCACTCGGCTAGATCAGTGACAAAAGGATCTTAGCCGGAATACAATAAGTAAACTAAAACAATAGTACCCGATACTGGAAGAATGTTGTGGGATCAATGGATGAGATGTAGAATCTGCTGCAAGCTACGACAGCTCATATGGCAACTGTTGCAAGTCTGGAAAGTTCGCCCTGGTGGCTAGAGCTCTCGGATCGGCCTAGAAACTATCCCAAACAATGTGCCTTCTTGTCTCTCTCAGTCCTGCTGACTAACTAGCCCTCTACTGGTATGCCTAGACCCCGGATGGATCCCCCTGGAGAAATACGCCCCTTCTGCTACTGGAAAATTGTGCCCTAGTGATTCCACCATCGAAATCGGTTGATATGTGTCTCAAACTGATCGCCCTGGCCTACTGTGAACTAAGTCCTCCCCAAGTGTCACAACCTCAACAGCTGGAAAATGCGCCCCAGATGATTTCTCCATCGGAATCTGACGAGAAACAGAGCAAAAGATGCACCTTGCCTTCCTCTCAACTGGGTCGGAAGGGAATCTTTGGATTCTCCCTCGATGGGACAACTCGACTCAATACCTCCTCAGAAGTTTTTAATATAACGTTTTTCTTTCTCAGAGACAAAAAAAACTATTTCAAAAGTTATCTAAAAGATAATGAGACGACTCATAATTTTTGTGTGTTTATGCTTATGCCATAAGAGGATGGTGAATCAACCTAGTAAGGATAAAATATGATTATTGTAAGTTGGAAGGCCCGTGAAGAAGGCAATTGTGATGGCACTAGGACCTATGTCGGTGCTCTTCTTTCATGAGAAAGCTTTGGCAAGACGGATCAGCCAAGGGACTGTTTAGCAAAGAAGGGGATGCTTGAGCCTGGAAGGGCAAGTTGTTGCAAGGAAGGGGCAACTTGAGGGTGTGTCAAAAAAACACAGTGAGCTAAACTCTCATCCATGGCAACCTTGTGAAGTTGAGAAATAATCATGCAGATAAGTATTGAGCTAGAACTGCATATTTATTTTTGTATATGAATATACATGCTCACATTGTGGAGTTGAGAATTCCTATGAATAAGATAATTGCTACATAAAAATGATTGTAACATGTATGTTTTCCTTGATGATTGTTATAGATTAAGCTGAAGAGTGAAGACTTCAGTGTATTACAGGATAAAGGAACACCAAGGACAGTTTTATTCCAAGGGGTGGAGGAATGTAATACCCCCTATGAGCATATGACCATAAAGTGTAAGTATATGGTAAGGGGGTAAGTTAAGTACCATCTCATTATATTTGAATTAGTAATATAATTAATAAACTAATAAATAGGTGCACTTGGGGGGTGGTAACTCCTTAGGAGCACCATGGGGGCAATGAACCAACAAGAGGGAAAATAAAAGAG
The DNA here is from genome assembly GCA_900067695.1 of Picea abies. Classification (NCBI taxonomy): domain Eukaryota; kingdom Viridiplantae; phylum Streptophyta; class Pinopsida; order Pinales; family Pinaceae; genus Picea; species Picea abies. Next base: position 2,741 of record CBVK0103220237.1, read on the forward strand.
TCAATAAAATAATATGTTATAGCTACTTCCATGTGTCATTACCCTAATCCTTCATATCCCTTTATATTATTTGCCTTATGTCATTTCCTAAGTTTTACGAGGGGGCACGTGGTGTCCATGCAAATCTAAACTGCATGCAACCTTGGGAAGGGATTCGTTCCAATTCTTTTGGGGTGCAAATGCCATGGTTCGAATTATTCTCTAATTTTTACACTAGTGGAAGAGGGCATTCTGCCACCATAGTCTGGTTGCCATTAAATTGTACCCATGAAAATTATCTGGAATCCATGACCGTCCATGAGTTATTTCTGGGGTTAAGAGGAATTAATTTACAACTAAGTTTTCCTTGTTTCTAGCAAAAGAGATTTCTTGGCCAGCCTGCATTGGAGCATTGGAAGTGGGATAGCTTGAGGAACTATTAGCAGTGAAAGGGATCCCATTCCTTGTGCTATACAGGGCTGAGGGGAAAAGAGAGGCTGCAGAGTGGGACTATGGCAAAAATAATGGGCTAAAAGGTAATTCCTCGCTGTAATAGCTAGTTGTTGGGAGGAGTGATGAAAACCATAACCATAGCCAGTGAATTCCCCCTTGTTTCATTTCTTGGCACAGGGGTGGCACCTATACGAGCTGGTGCCTATGGATGGGTGGAAAAACAATCCCATGGAGCTATTTTCCCCAAATGCAGTTGGTGACAGATAACTATTATATAATATAAACATTGTTACGAATGTGTTGATGTTTAATGTTGTTGTTGTTGTTGAGAATTTGTGTACTTTTTCCTAAAGATGCATGTTTGGAAATTTACACTAGACTCGGGAGTGCATGCTAAACTATATGGTAAGTATTTATATGCAAATTTTCAAGTTGTTACAACCATATATTATATTGCAAAGGGCATGATTCTACCCCTATAATGTAAATTAATTTCTAACCATGTCAATTTGATGTAAATGACCTTGTCGGTATGCCAAAAGGGGCCACAACCATGAAGAGAATGTAATTATATGTATGTGAAAGAACTGTATATGAATATTATTGCAAATGCATATGAATGTTGTTGTAATTGTTCATGTACCAGTTGTTATTATTCAATGTGAGAGCTGAGCTCAAATATGTTTTATGTGCCGAGATGGTTGAATGTGTTCATGGGTTGTGGAGTAAATGGGAAACGTATTTTCCACGAAAAAATTGTTATTGTCAATAAATTATATGTAAGAATGTTGATCAGAGCTTAATTAGGCAAGTGGGTATGTTACATTATGTGTATTGAATGGTTGATGCTTTCATGATTATCATTAATCCAACGGTTAAATGGTTAAATCTATGTTTTCATGTTTTCTGCAGCTAATTCAACATTCTGCATGTTTTTTTAATATATATGCATCAAAATATATGAAAACGTGTATTATATAAAAAATACTCATAGAACACTCGGCTCCTATAAGCTTTTTGAAAATTGCGCTTCATGTTCCCAATAGCCTTGTTCTAAACCTCTCACTTTGAATAAGTTCATTGCAATGGTGGCCTATGCAAATGATGACAGTACGTTATGGCACTTTCATCTCAGTCACACCAACTATGGATCCTTGAGGTACATAAGCCATCTCTGCCTCGCTAAGGGTCTTCCACAAATCAACCTTCCCAATGGTGTTTGCAAGCAATGTGTGATGGGTAACCACCATCGAGAGCCCTTTCCAAAGGACAACTCAAGTGGAGCCTCTAAGCCCCTTGAGTTAATACACATTGATATTTGTAGTCCTATGGCCACTTCTTCTCTTGGGGAAGCCAAGCACTTCCTCATTTTTATTTATGATTATTCTTGCTTTCTATGGATCTACACCATTAAATCCAAGGATGAGGTGTTTGGCAAATTTCAGGAATTCAAAACTCTTGTTGAAGCTCAATGTAGGTACAAGATCAAGTGTCTCCGATCTAATGGGGGAGGTGAATATATTAGTAATGCTTTCCAACATTTTCTTTGCTCTCTTGGTAGAAGATTGTCCCATATGCTCCTCAACAAGATGATGTGGCTAAGCAAAAGAATAGGGCTATCATGGAAATGACCCACTGTATGCCTCACTTTTGAAGCTTCATTTTTGGGGAGAAGCGATTGTTTGTGCTACAGTTTCTAGTATCACAACTAACGAGCACTTACATGGGCATAAGCCCTCTATTTCACATTTTAGGATTTTTGTATCAACTGGATGGGTCCACCTACCTCATGGGAGGCATGATATATCACCTATCCAATATACTCCTCACCAAACTATGGTTGGATACAGTGAGTCGTTTCAAGGGTATCATCTTTATGACCCCACTACTCACCGTGTAACTGAGCATCATGAAGCTATCTTTGATGAGCTTTTTCCTCATGCTCCACCAAGATCTCTTATGTCACTTCTTTCCAATCATGGTTTCAATGATGATTGTCAAGATGTATCTACAAAACATGCCTCTTCTTCTCTAGTTGAGTTACTTGATGACTCCTAACTAGTTGTAGTGGACCTATCCACCTCTTCATCAAGTATTGGTCCACCCATGGCCACTTCTCCAATCTCCTCTTTCGTACTTATTGGATAGTCTCCAAGGACTTATGGGAGTACCTATTCATCAAGTCCCTCTCATTTACAGAAGGTTTTTTCCAACCTTCCCTCATCTGACAAGGATGTGCAGCCTAGTGATGAGCCATCTTTCGACGAGCAGTGTGGTGAGGAGCCCTTCTTTCGATGAGCAATCCAGTGATGAGTCCTCTTCAGATGAGAAACCTAGTGATGGGCGCTCTCCAAATGTGCAGCATAGTGATGGGCCCTCTATTGATGGTGATCCCTCTCCTTCTAGTGATATCCAATTCATTGATGACATATTCTACTTGAAGTTGATGTTGTTGGATGATGATGATGATAACAATGATCCTACTACTTCATTGTTACCATCTTTTTTTTATTAATAGGTCTTATATTAACAAGAGAAAACTGATAAGAAAGGTAAAAAAACAAAACAGAATATAATGGGATCTTAAATCCTCTTCCTAGGAGCTACTAGGGTAGCAATAAACTCAAAATAAGTTAAAGCATCTAACTCTTCGGCATCCTTAATCAGGAGATAACGTTTGCCAAACAATTGCATACATACCTCTTCTCGTCGAGACTAACAAAAAGATTGGATTGAACTAACCTCATCAGACAAAACATTCTTGCACCTTAACTTCCACATTGTAAATAAGGTTTTCATATGAAGACAGTCTCGAATGATCATGAAGTGAGATAGTACCAAGGACTGTGAATCACCAAAAAAAATTGTGCAACCATGAAGTGAGACGGTACCAAGGACTGTAAGTTGCCAAAAAAGACTATGCACCCATGAAGTGAGATAGTACCAAGCACTGTGAGTCACAAAAAAAGACTATGCACCTATGTTGCAGGAAATGCCCCCCCCCCTCGGTTTCCTACCTGAAACCGATACGAAACTCGGAAATCGGTACGATACGGCCAGGAAACGTCGTCGGTCGTACTGTATGGCGTTTCTCGATTTGGAAACGCTATACGGTACTGCCAGCGGCGTTTCCTGGCCGTACCAGCCCGTACGGCCGACATTTCGGGCATCTTTGAGGCGAAATAAGAAAACAAAAGGGGGCCATGGGGCCCCCAAACAATCAAATATTTTTATTTTTTTGCATTTTCTATGTTTTTATTGCATCATTATTGCATTTTTTTTCATCATTATGTTTTTCTTGCAATATAATGTCTTATTTTAAAAACAAACTATATATACATATATTTTTTTATTTTTTTTTATATACGGCGTTTCTCCAGACGTTTCTATTTTTGGGGGGTATGTTTCGTACCATCCCAGTTTCGGAAACTTGGAAACGTTTCCCCGTTTCGTGCAACTTAGCTATGCACCAATGAAGTTGTCCTTGAAATGACATTAAATGTGAATCCTAAACATATCTCCAGCAAGTTCTATCAAATTTTCCCTCCTTTAAAATGTGTTTCAAGGTCTCTGAGCAGCTGCAATAGAGGCAAAGGCCATCTATCAACCGACCTTTAGCAAAGCAGCCTTTGGATGGAAACCCTTGGTAAACAACTAACAACACAAAAACTCGAAGCTTGTAGCTAAGCTAGAGTAACCAAATACTGTGCAACCAATAGATCCACCTAACCTCAAGGCCAAAAGATGTCCATCTAGCATTCAACAAGAGATAAGAGTGTTTCTGATGCAAAAGAAAGTAAATTTTTTAGGTATCATACTATTAAATTGACTTCCCAAATCTCCATCCCCAATAATGAAAGAAGATCTACCATGGAATAGACCCTTCAAGGCACCTAACTATCTATTCCATGGCCAAGATATGAGCCTACATCACCACATCATCAAGGCCAAGATCAAGTTCCTCTTAGGCATAGTGCAAAGTTCCCAAGGAATCATAGGAAGTCCTCTCTCACCAATATACTTGGACCAAAGAAAAAACCTAAGGATTTGCACCAATCTCTTGAATTGCACCTTGCTTGAGAACCAACGAGAGATATAGTAGATGTGGAAGGGTTGGAGAATGTGTGACACCGCTGTGAGCTTACCAGCAAAGGGAAGATCCTTATACTACCGAACCAAAAAGTTGCACTACAAGCACTCCAGGCACTAATTCCACATTTCAACTCCAAACAAAATCCCAAGATAGCAAACAATCACTCCAGGCTTGACACAATTCCATAAAGGCGAAACCCAAGCTGAATAATCCTCAAACCCAACCAACCAAAAGTTTGTTTTTCGTTCACTAACAACTGCCCCAAAAGCACTGTAAAACGTATCCAAGCAACCCCTGGTAAATTCCACAAAGTTCTAATCCAAGCACACCGAAAGGAGAGAATCATCAACAAAATGGTTATTAATCATTTCAGACCCATCTAGAAGAGAGATACCTCAAATTCTCCCTTGCATCTTGGACAACTCCAACAAATACCCCAAGGCATCAACAACAAAAACATAAAGATAAGGGGCAAGAAGACACCCCAATCTAATCAAACAATGCAATGGGATGTGTTCAAAACTTCAATCAGGGTGTTGTTTATTGAGACAAAAGTTGGGGCATTGAAGAAGAGGGTTTGCACCATTACAAAATAATTGGGGTTGAAACCAAGGCACTAAAGCATCTCTATGATGAAGGACCAATCAACCCTATCATAAGCTTTGTTGAAGTCCATCTTGATAAATAAGGAATCTTGGCTAGTCTCCCTAGCCCAATCCATGGCCTCCCATATAGTCCATGGAGTCATTGTTCGCATTCAAAGTGCAAGGGCCTTAGCCAAAATCTTGTAAGAGACACTAAGAAGAGTGATCGGCCTCCATCCCCCAATAGTGTCACAAGAAGCATTCTTCAGGATTAAATTAATACCCCCTAGTTAAAAGAGGCTATCAAGTTAACCATTTTTTCCCACATGAGCTATTGCTAGTCTTATCAATGCTACTGAATTTTTACTCAACCTTCTCAGTGCTAGTGCCACCCCCATCATTGGCCCTTATTTCCGTTGACCCCCCTCTACCTGATAAATATGAGTTTGCGCCGACAAAAACCCTTTTTAGCATGATAAATTGCAATATCGATCGTGAAGGCTTTCTTCATAAGAGATATGGCTTTTGATTACCCTTTTTGTGATGATCTTGTAATGTCATCTTTGTGGTCCCTTATTCAGCTTGGGGGGTGTTGAGATTTTACGGCTAATCTTCACTAGTGGCCACATGCCAACCCATTAGAGTATTGAGGCCCTTAACCCATTTATTACACTTAATTGTATTTTAGTGTACTTTTAGTCTATTTGGGCTAAGGTGGACCTAGTGACCTGTTGGGGCTAGTGCCTAAACCCTGCTTGGGTGATATAATAAACCACTCAACTCATTTTGTAAATCATTCATTCAAGTTTGTGACTGATTAAATCCTAAGGGCATCTTATTTATCGCGCATCTCTCTTGGAGTTCATGTGTTTTATGGTATGGTTCATCTCTCTTGTGTTTGTCATCAAGTGTTGTTACATTTCCACAATTTTCATCTAGAATTGGATTAGGACTTGTTGGAGAAATTCACCATAGATCCTCCACCTCATGATTTGAACACTTTCCTCGTCCTTCACAGAAATTAGGGACAATTTCCTCTCAATTGGAAAAATTGATGAGACTTGATATAATGAAAATATGTTAACATGTAGTATATCTTAAGAACACGTGTTAACATGTATTATATCTTTACTTCTATATTATGAAGTATATCCTTATCTCTTTTGGGTGACTATCTAAATTGATTGCTCACCCACTTTTACATGGTCAACATTGATCACTCCCCTCACAATTTCGTACTCTATATATAGTAATACAAATGAGTGTACAACATATGTACAATTTCAGCAATCTCCTCTATATTACTGGCATACATGCTTTCTTATATTCACTTGTGTGTGAGTATCTACATTCTTCCACGGTGCTTACCCATTGATAAGGCCAGCAATCAGTGTGAAAAATCCAAGCCCTAGGTGACTAAAGTCCTTATGATCTCAATTAAACAATTAGATTGTTGAACTTAATTATTGCAGAAATAAAATTCAGACCATAGCATTAATCACACAATAGCAGGAAATTAAATTATCAATTTCACACAACACAAGTAATTACTCCTTCAAAACTAACATTTCATTCCTTTGAAAAACTTACAACTTACAAGGAAACCTCCACAAACTGCTTACAAAACAACAATGCATGGATACCAGAAAACACCCCAAACTGAGTAGAACAACTTGTCGGGAGAGTACGGTCTGCTGTACGGACACTTGTACGGTCCATGCCCATACGACTATACGGATCTGTATGGTCATGTCTGTACGATTGTACGAAATTGTGCAGATATCTATACGGGACTGCTTGCTACTTGGAAATGCCTCTTTCCTGGCTGCCTACTCTCTCTCCCTCTCTTTGTCGCTCAACTTGCTCAATTGTTCATGTGTTCTTGTGTCTTTGAACTCTCTAACTTTACCTGTCTTTATAGTTTTAGCTAAGACCAAAACCGCAATCTATTTCTGAAAGTACTCCTAGTCTAAATCATGCATACATGAAATACACTTTTTAGAATCAACTGCTAAAAATAAGACATTCACTTTTTAACTAAAGAGAATTACAAAATAGAATTTACTTTTTGAAAATAGAATTACTTTTCAAAAATATCTCAAACTACTTCTCGCACGTTCACACAAAACCTGTGCGAAAGTTCTTGTCCGAGCTATAATTCTTAACACTCCCTCTTAGCAAGGAAGGAATTCTACACCAATCCAAGTATGTCTCTAAATGCTTCAAACTTCCCTTTTGCCAAGGGCTTGGTCAGAATATCAACTACATGTTGATCCATGGGAATATACTGGAGCTTCACTGCTCCCTTTTGAACAATGTCTCATATGAAGTGATATTTGATCTCTATATGCCTAGACCTATCATGAAACACTAGATTCTCATAGAGTTTGATACAGCTCTAATTATCATAGTAAATGATGGTGGGATCCAACCCTGATCAAACAATCTTGCAAGTAATTTGCGAAGCTAGATGGCCTCACAACTAGCCGTACCGGCTACCATGTATTCTGCCTCTTCCAAGCTAAGTGCCACAGAAGTCTATTTCCTGTTGAACCAAGATATCATTGCTAATCCCAAGCTATAGCAACACCCTGAGGTTGCACTACCTACCCAATCTGAGTTTGTATACCCTCGCAACTTCACTTCACCATCTCCAAGATATCTCAGACCATAGTCCAAACTCCATTGTGCCCCTCAAATACACAAGCAAATGTTTTGCTACTACCCAATGCTCTTTCCTTAACTCCACCATGAACTACCTCAAGGTGTTCACTGCAAAACATATTTTTGGCCTAGTGTTGACCAAATACATCAAAGAACCTATCAGTTTCCTATATAATGTGGGATCCACCAACTCTAAATTTGAAGTTGTCATCTTCTTCGGATTAGTGATCATGGGTGTGGCCATAAGTTTGAAGTCCTCCACCCAAAACCTCTTCAGGATCTGAACTGCATACCCTACCCAAGGAAAATCTCCCTTGGTCTTTGCCAAACCTCCAATTGCAAGAAGTAATGCATCACACCGATGTCCTTCATCTCGAACTAAGTTGCATGTTTGCTTTGCACCCTGCGATGAACTTCTCTGCACCTATCAGAAACAAGTCATCTACACACAACACCAAAATGACCAAATTAGTCTAAACAAATATACAATATAGGTTAGGATCTGCTTCGCTTTTGGTGAAGCCCATACTTTGCAAGTATCCATCGATCCTCAAATATCGTGCTCCCAGTGCCTGCTTGAGTCCATACAAGGCTTTCTTAAGCCTGCACACATGGGACTCCTTCCCACTTACCTCAAAGCAACGAGGTTGCTCTATGTACTCTTCTTCCTCAATGATCCCATTAAGGAAAGTTGTCTTCACATCCATTTGATGTATCCTCCATCCCATAAATGAAACCAAGAACATAACTGCTCTAATGCAAGTGTACCTGGTGACTGGAGCAAATGTCTCCTCATGGTTGTTGATTTTTGTAGCTTCAAGAGGTATTCCCACTAGAGGCCAAGGTGCCAGGCATGTGGGAATTTTTGTTGGCACCAGTTTAGCCTTTTGTTTCAATGAAATCGACCCTAAAATGAGGTTAGGGCTTCATGGGCAAGTTGATGGGCTTTTGGGGCTTGTGATGGGGTGTCACACCCACAAAGAGAAATAAAATATTCTAATTAATTGTTGAGTTTAGAAGGATTGCCTAAACTCACTCATTGGACTTGTATATAAAGGAGAGAAGTCATTGTGACATTTGATCATTGTGCATAATGGAGTTAGCATAAGTGAGAGTGCACTTG
>CBVK0103220289.1:0-10354 GCA_900067695.1 Picea abies
CTTGTATGATACATACAGATTGATTTCCCCCACTTCAAAATGTTAAAATACAAGACAGATGGTGAAAGGAAATTCATAATTCGATTTCCCCCATCTTTTCCAAAAGATATGATGAAAGGAAATTCATATAATGATTGCCCTCATCTCAACAAAGTACAAAAGTATTGATTGAAGTGGTGAAAGGAAATTCAATGGGAGAAGTGGATAACTTCATAGGGGTATTGAACATGCTCGTTGGCAGTGAAGCAATATATATGATATCTGTAAGGTTGTCATACATATCCATATAACATACTTTGTCTTCTAGTTCTCTTTCTGGTGATATTTACACTCTGAACCAACTAGGGATTCCCTAAATAAATTGTTACATATGCTTAACCTTGATGCAAATGAAGTAGGTCTAAGTTTGATATTTCATTGAAAACTATTTTTATTATCTTAAAAAATTCTAAAATCAGTTTTAAGAAAAGGAAACTTTAAATAGCCTGACTCAATTTCAATAATTGAGTAAGTTTTTGAAGGTTCTCGAGATTTGGTTAAGTTCATTCTTCTATGAATGATTAATTCTTAAATAAAACTAGGAAATGTCTTTCCAAAAGAAATAATGACTCCATTTACCTAATAAAGGCACTTGTTCTACTGTTCTTTCACGCCTCACAGGGAGCCACAATCCCCAAATGGAGCCTATGTTGGAACACACACATTTTTTTAACTTTTTAGTTTTATATTTTTCACCTCTTAGGAATAAAATTTTACACAAAGAAAGCACAAACTTGGAAAATGGCCTTTTAATTTTAAGTCAAATTCATTGGTTGTCATTTAATAACAATAAAGCATACATTATCCGTCATCGATGAGTTCCCTTAATTTGATCAAACAATCCTAATGATCTCTGAAGTCCTACAGTCACCTAAGTTTTAAATAATAAGTCCCTAACGGTCACTTTGGAGCTCCACGCTTCGGATGTTCACATAAGTCTAAACGATAAAAACCTCGAAGCTCTGAAACCCAAAAATAAAAGCTCGCGATAAACCCTAAATAACTCATGAACACGAGGCATATGACACGTGTCTTTTAAATCTTTCATAAGATAACATGTGGAACTTATTTTTGAAGTTTCCGTTGGATAATTCACACGATCTCAGGTGACAGGTGGCACCTCTCTTCTTGACATGTCATCTAGAATGACGTCATCTATGCCAAGTCACTCTGGGAGATGGCCCTTCAAGATTTTAAGAAAGGGTGAGTTCACAAATCACCGATGTTTCAAAATGCCGAAGAATTGGACATTTCAAAGAGTAAAAATTAATTAATAAAACATTTAATAATGTAATTTAAACACGTTTAATTAAGACTTAAGGAAAATTACTCGTAAATTATTTACTTCGCAATTTCGGATTTCGGGAAATTTCTCTTGTGTTATTTTCAAAACCCCCTGAATTCTGAACTTTAGAAACATTTGAAGTTAAATCAACATTTTAAACACGGTTAATTAAGATTTAAAAGAGATTATTCAAAGATTAACTCCTCAGCGGATTCGGGATTCAGAATGTTTCCACCCTGTCACACCCAAAGCTCCCGAATGCGAACCATCAAAGTATTAATGGAATTTATTATCGATAAAATATAATGATTTCGAACGAATATTGTGGATCGTCAGGTAGTCAATTCCATTGAGGGTAATAAATTCCTCATAAGTGAGGCTATACGAAGATCGATAAACTCTTGTTTGAATAAAAGCACTTCAATTTCAAAATCATTTTCACCTTTCACAATTAGTAGTCTTATATATTGAAAAACTCACAGACTTCCCCTGTAACAGGTAAGCTCACTCTGTTTCCTTGAGGAAAATGGCGCCGCAAAAAATGGAAAAAAAACTTGATGTCGCAGGTGAGGATTCAAACCCGAATACAGAAATTCTATCGGACACTACTCAACGAGTCGTGGACACCATTAAAACTTCGACACAAGTTTTTGATATCCTAGAAAGTGAGATCATCAACTGTCCAAAATACTTCATCGAAGAAGAAGACAACTCTTATGCAGCTAATCTTAGACATATAGCACAGTCGGAGCTGCATAAGATAGTTGCACGACGAATAATCATGCCTTACAATGTTATGATAAGTTGGGCCTTGGAACATGTTGACATCCAGATGAGGAGCATCATCAACCACCAGCATGTTTATGTCAGCTCTTTCCGACCAGAACATCTACAAGTAATGTATAAAATCTCTCCTACTCCTAAATACACTTACAATGCCGCATTCCTTCTAGAGTTCGAAAGAAAAGAATGTGCCCAATATGCCAAGAGCAGTCATGATATAATAAAGACCTGGTGGGGACATCTGGAGAAATTCAGAACCGACGCTCATGGTACATATGCCATAGCCTCTTTAGACACTCATATGTTGTATGTATCCATGATGCTCTGTCTCCTGTACGGGAAGAAGAGCCCTACACATTTCTCTATGGAGTGGGTAGCCATCATGAACGAGGTAGTTGAGGGTTACACTTTCAATTGGAGTGGGTAGCCATCATGAACGAGGTAGTTGAGGGTTACACTTTCAATTGGGCCAAAATGTTGTCTGATTATTTGGCCAAGGAAATCATTGATTACAAAACAACAAAATCAAAAGGGCAGCCTGCCACTTTTTACATGTCGGCATATGTTATGGATTCCATCTATTTCATGGACCCTTTTCCCTTGATGAACTGGAGTTGGACCCGGAAAAGATCTGAGCCTATTCATTTATATCACTCCAAGTTGTGGGAGGATAAATCCAAGGATTTATTTTATAAAATATGTCACAATGTCGTAGTGCATGTCCACATATCCATTTATGGTAACCCACCTCCCTGGATTTCAGAGAAGATTATGGGAAACCTAGGAAATCCCGCAGATTGATTCATTGAGGAGAATTTATCCTACATCATACGTTTTGTTTTCTCGGTTCCTCCTCATGCTCTCCCACAATTTTTACCCGACAGGATGGTATGCAGAGAAGTGGCCTACCAGACAATGGCAGGAGGTATCAGCAAGGAGCTGAAAGCAGCTCAGAAAAAGGTTTGGCCGACTTTCCCCATTCAAGTTGGCATGTTTACATTATTGGATTTTGGCCACTCTAAAGTTGAAGTCCCAGCCTTGGAGGATGTCATATTGGTTGATATCGAGTTCAAGAAACATTATCTACATAAGGTAGTGGAAAAATATCTAGCTTAGTTTAACATGAAGCGCTACACGCATAAGAATTCCCCTTATGATGAAATATTCAAGGGAGTTAGATCTTATGAGGAATTCCAAAGAAAAATCCTAACAGATAGAATAGTTTTCCAAAGATACTACAGGGATATTCAATGGCCATGCCTCCCTCATGGGAAGCTAGGTCTACAGGATCTGAGCCTAGTTCCTCCACTAAACACAAAGATGAAAAGGTCCTGAAAATCCCATAGGTATTGTTTCAAGAGATAAGAATGTCACTCTCAGGACTAAATGATCCACATGTGATAGCACGGTTTGAAGCCTTCATGAATTCGGGACAAATTATCTCACATTCCACACTAACAACTCCTGCTGGTAGCCCGAGTACAACAGAACAACAAAATGCCACTGAAATTTTCTCTCTCATTACATCATCAACCCCTATAAAAACCAGCTTCAGAAATCCTAATTCTGGACTCACTTTCATGGGTGACCTTACTCCTATCTCACACGAAGAGATGCCTTCCTCGGATTTATTTTTCAGCAAGAAATGAAAGGCTATCGTGAAAAGAGATTCTCACCAAAAGGATGGACTCATCACTAAAAGGAAAAGACTAGTGTATGATGGGAAAGACCATGATGGTCCAGAGTTTGCAAAAGAAGTTGCAGGTTTGTTGGGGGATTTTTCCACTGCCAATCAATGGTCAATGGACAATTTAAACGAACAACTGTGACAGAAGTGCCTCTTGGTAGAATAATTGAAAAATGAGATATATACTACAGAGTAGACTATCAGAAGCAGGATGAACTAGGACTTTGAGCAAATCAGGGCTAGTGATTAGCAGCAAATTAAATAGATACAGGACAACTTTGAGTTTCTCTACCAGAGTTCACAGACAAGCAAAGGATTGATCACTCAGCATGGCAACTTGATTGAGCAGATGCAGGCCAAACTGACCCTAACAGAGAACAAAATGATAGACATTTCAGCCTTCAAAGCACAAGCATCAAAAGTAAATGAGAGGCTAGAATTCGCTCAGCAAGAACTCTATCTAAAAGTAGATGTCATCCAGAAATGCTATCAAGTAGTAGACCTTTCCCTAAAATATATTTATGTCAAGGAAAAAGAGGCCTACTCAGCCCAGTCTAAATTTTAAGAAGTTCTCATATGGAAGAAGAGAGATAATACCCCCGGTCTTCCCCTTCTCTCTCATTTTGAACAAGTAAGAGGTCAAATGGCCCTAAAAGCCTAAGAAACAAATCTTGAAGAAGGCAAGAAACTTTCTAGAGAAGTAAAAGAGGCTTGTCTAGAGGCATTGTCTTCATTAAATAAAAATTTGATTGAGCTTGAAGGGAATAATATCTCAGAGGCCCTAGGGAAACTTGACATAGAAATGAACCAGCAAAGCTCTAGAAAGAAAAAGGAATATACTCAGACAGCCATCCAAGAGATGAGCCAGATTGATCTACTTAAAATCAATGAATGGTTGGTTAATCCAAGTTCACAGTTTCAGGTCACAGTCCAAGAGGTGAACAAGATCCAGGAGAAGCTACCCCAAATACAGAAGAAAATGTTTGCCTTTGAATTGAATGAAAGGATTGAGCCTTCAAGATTCATGGTAGAATTAATGGACAAGTGCACCCAATGCATTGAACAGGGGAAAGCGAGTGTAGTTGAAAGAAAATGAGAAAGCATGCACAACATCCACCTTCTCCACCCACTCTACCTTTCACCCTCCAACAGTCATGGAAGTTGCCTAGAAAGAACTTTATCTGAAAGTAGATGCCATCCATAAATGATATTAGGCAGTAGAACTTTCCCTAAAGGATATCTATGTCAAGTAAAAATATGCTCGCTCAGCCCTGTCTAAGTTTCAATAATTTCTTATATTGGTGCAGAAAGCTAATGCCCTTGATTTTCCTCCCCTCTCCTATTCTGAGAAAGTAAGAGGTGAAATGGCCCTAAAGTCTTGGGAAACAAATCTGGGAGAAGGCAATAAACTTGCCAGAGAGGTGAAAGAAGATTGTCTTGAGGCATTGTCATCTTTACACAAAAAGTTGATTGAGTTTTAGGGGAATAATATTTGAGAGGCCCTGGGAAAATTGAGATAAAATGAACCAACAAAGTTCCAGAAAGAAAAAGGAAGCTATTCAAAAAGCCATCTGATAAATGATCCAAATCGACCTTCTAAAAATCAATGAACGGTTGGTTGACCCAAGTTCGCGGTTCCAGGCCACAGTCCAAGAATTAAATAGGATTCAGGAAAAGTTGCCCCAAATACAAAATAAATTGTTTGCCTTCGAAGTAAATGAGAGGATTGATCCTTCAAAGTTCGTGATAGCATTGATGGAAATATGCACCCAATACATTGAACTAGGAAAAGAAAGTGTAGTTGGGATCAAATGAGTAGACATGCACAATTTCCATCCCTTCAACCCTCTCTACCTTTAACCTTCCAACAGTCACTTACCTCGTCTATCCCTTCCACCTACATTCTAACATCCACTCATCCCACCTCCTCACTGGACACTGGTTCCCCCATCATTCTTTCCATAGATAGTTACTTTTCCCTGAGACCATTATCTATCCCTTGAAGATCCAACGCTATACTATTCATTTAATTATCCTCCTCCCATGATCTCAATTGTAATTCATTGCCCCGTTGAACACACCTGAAGAGACAAATGGTAACGATATCAAAATACCAAGACAGCAAGCCAAATGATTGAGGTGGCCTTAATGACATGTGTACCCAACACAAAGGTCTGAGGAAAATGAGTGCTTCTACAAGAAGATGAAGAGACAAAGGAAAGCGCCAATGAAACTCATCAATATTTACATGTTGTTGTTTTATTTAGATGTATGTTATTTTTAGTTAAATATTGTAAGAAGTCCAATGGTTTTCAATTGTGAAAATTTTTGTATAAATACATAGATGTAAGATCTATTCAAGGTTGCTTCTTGTCGAATGTAATAGAGAAACTCTCTTTTTTTAGTATTAGTACAAGTGCAGATAGATATTCTATGTTTTGTTCAATTTGAGTTATGTGTGTCCTCTGTGTTTCCATTTCCCCAAATTTCTTTTTGTAATTATTGAAGAGTGATTGGTTGCAATTTAGTATTACATCTACTGTGATCATGTTATACCAAAAGTTCATTCAGTAAACAAATTTTCCCCTGTTATTACTGTGAGTAAAACAAGACCTGTGATCTGCTTGAATTACTGCATTTTATATCCTTTTCAAGGATGTGTCTTCTGCTTTTCTTCTATTGCAAACAAGGTGAGACTTATCTGTAATTGATACCTGGCTTTGTTTAACAGTTTTTAACTTCTTTCTACATCATTTTATATTATAATTACGACTTAGATAATGAGATACAACCTTTATACTGCCCTATTATTAATTTCATTTAAAGATCATTTCTCATAAAATTGAAGGTAGAAAAACCACTAATTAAAACATTTATTTTAAAACCTATGATGACTGACATTATTCTTTGAGCCTTAGAATCAATCTCAAGAACAACATCTTTTTGGCATTGTTTCCTGGGACGAAGAAACGAAATCAGTTTCACTGGGAAAACGACAAGGTAAACTTTGGTCTTTGATGGTGAACAAAGATTGAATACGTAAGTAAGGCTTACTATATTTTTCACTTGGCAACTCCACTGTAGACAAAACTGGCATTCGGTCGAAATAATACCAGGAAAAACCCAGACAAAAAATAGACTACACCAGTGTCAAATCCTAGACAGACTATTGCGTCAGCAGGTAAGGTCTATCAACCAGAGTTACACAAGTTAATATTAAGGTTTCCGATGAAGAACTAACCCCTAAAGAAAGTTTTAAACAATTTCACTTTGGAGAGGCATCAACAAGTAAACATGAATTTAAACTCGAAGCTCCATAGGTAATTATTCCTGAAATAAAATTTGAGATTGACCTGACAGATACTTTTACCAGTGAGAAAAAAGGATCCCTTTTGATCCCCACTGTCATTAACACTATGTCAGTTCTTTCCTTTCCCGAAGTAAAGGTTTTTATTTCCCGAAATCTTGAAGAGTATTTTCTATACCCGAATTCATCCCCTATCGCTTTTCCTATATATACATCCAGTAAACCTAAGGAACCCAGCTCAAGTTTCTCATTTCTCCCTCACCTAGATATTTCATATCCTCATGATCTCTTTCCCTAACTTCACCCACAAAACTCCGAAGTAGTCGAAAGGTCAGTAGTTCACTTTTTCAAAGTTTTTGAAAACCTCCTTTTTAGTCCCTGAAGTCCGTATCCTAGACTTTCAATGGCTGGTACTGGAGGTGTTGGTGCTAGTGGTGTCAGAGGTGTAGGAGATGGTGGAAAATATCAACCTCCTAGAATCTTTTCCAAGGTAGCTACTAGATATGATCCCTTAGTCCTTCCTGTTGTCCTGCAAAATTTGCCTGAAAATTACATGAAGAACCTCCCCAAATTCATGGGAGAAGGCGATCTAACAACAACAGAACATATAGCCTTTTTCAATCAGTTTGTTGATATCCTTGGCATTGAGCATGAGTACATTTACTCAATATTGTTAGTACATAATTTTTAAGGATAGGTGAGGACTTGGTTCATAGAACTCCCAATAGGTTCCATACGATCATATGACAATCTAGAAAATGCCTTCCTAAGAAAGTGGGGCGAAAAAAAGGATCATATTTATTACTTAATCGATTTCGGAGCTTTGAGAAAGAAGACTTCTGAATCAGTCCTTGAATTTATCCAGAGGTTCAATAAGCTTTATCGCAAAATCCCAGCCGAAGTCAAACCTTCTCAACCAGCTGCAAAAGTCACTTTTGCAGGGGCTTTTGATTCTGATTTTTCCCCACTTTTGAGAGAAAGGAGATCTACTACTTTATCAGGAATGCAAGATGATGCTATAGAAATTGAGTCCAATATGATGGCATATGGGAAGTTGAAAACTAAGGTTGAGATGGGAACCAGAGAACTGAATCGTTTCAAGGAACAGGAAGGACCCTTTGGATCTGGAAAGTCTGTAGAGGAAAAAATGGATGAGATGGAAAAAATTATTAAAGATTTATCAAACAAGATTTCCAGGATGGAATTAGATCAAGCCAAACCTGATCCATACATTAGGAATCAATTCAAGAGAAACCCTAACCCTCAAATACAACAAAGACAAGTAAACAATGAAGATCAAAAGATCTAAGCTCCGTTCAAAACTGAGAATTTCATGCAGAGAGATGAAATGCAAGATTATGAGGAGTTAGAGGAATATCTAAACAACCTTAGAGATGATGATCTTGAGCCACACTTAACCAAGCAAGATTATTATAAATCCTTAGACATGGAATCCCTGTTTAATAATGATGAAAACATCAACAATTTGGGGGACTCTACGTATCAAGGTCTCACTGACTCAATAATGGTCGAACTTCAAGATAAATATGATTTAAGGCCCAGAGAGAAAAGTTCTAAAAATATTCCACCAAAAAATATTTTATCACGAAGTAAAGCGAATGAGGCAGCAATTACCAAGCCATCAACTGAGACACAAGCTTCCCGAACAAAGCAAGTTGAAACAAGAACAATGCAAACTAAGAAGCCAGAAAATACAGAAGTAGAAGTTCAAACAAGAGAAATTTAAAAAACAATTGTGGGCTTCAATTTAGAAAATGAAATTAATAAAATTAAAAACCCAATGCCTCTAGTTGAAATTGCTAAAAAATCGACTTATAAAAAGAAAATCGCTATAGAAATAAATTTTTCTAATGTTGAATGTCAAGATGATGTTATCAATTTGCAGGACTAAAAACCTGCAATCATGTTCGGTCCACACATTGAAAACAATAAGGATGTTGTTGCTTCATTCTATATTACATTAATTATGCATGATCATTTACTTCAAAATTGTATGCTATACTCAGGGGCCTCTCATAATTTAATTCCTAATATTATCATGGAAAAACTAGGCCTCGAAAGTACCAGACCTTATCAAGATTTGTACTCGCTTGATTCTAGAAATGTTAAGTGTCTAGGTATGATTAAAGATTTGGTCGTAAATCTTGCTCAGAGTTCTATGAAAAGTATCCTTATGTATGTGGTTGTTGATGATGTTCCTACCAAGTACGGTGTGCTTCTATCTAGATCTTGGGGTGCCAAGTTAGGAGGATCAGTTCAGCTGGACATGAATTACGCTACAATCCCAATTTTTGGTGGACAATTCACGCGACTGTATCGATAAAGTAGATTGGCGTATACTATAAGTGACCCTCAAATACCCAATAATTATCCATTATGTGTTGTTGATCAGGACTTAGAAAATTGTATATTATCTATAGATGATGATTTTGAAGAATGTGTAGAAGAAGAAAATCAAAAAATAGAAATTTCAAAGAAAAGTGTAAATGTTAGAGAAGGAATGTGGAAAATGTTCTTCGATGGTGCATCATCCTGCGAAGGAGAAGGATCTAGGGTTTTGTTCATGGCACCAGGTGATGAATACGTTATTCCTTTCTCTTATATAGTCAATGGGAGCTCGATTATACAAATAATGTCTGCGAATATGAAGCTCTAGTTTTAGGGGTAGAAGCTGCAAGGAAGTTAAAAATCAAACACCTGATAGTTTATGGTGATGCAGAGCTCATTGTAAAACAGGTTAAACAACAATATCAAGCTAAGAATACAAGGTTGATATCATATATAAATTGTGCCTGGGATCTTATAGAAAATGTCTTCTCGTCCTTTAATATTCACTCTATTCCCAGAATGTAAAATCAGCAAGTTGGCCAAGGTTGTTGTGACCTTCATATCGCCTATTGTTTTGAAGTTAAAGTATCACATAGAGATGAGACATAGACCTTCAATCCCAAAAAAAAATTAGAAATGGAAAGTGTTTGAAGACGATGAACAAATCAAACAGTTCCTGGAAATGGTTGACGAGTTTTCTGAAACTCACATAGATCGGAAAAATCAGAATTAATCATGCTTAGATTATGCAAGAAGGGGAGAACCCGGAGAAATTCCAAGATAAGATTGAAAATCAATGCATTCTCTTTCTTAAAATAAATCAAATTCCCAGAGGCCTAATCCCCTTAGAAAGGTTGTTTGACCAGGATGACATACCTTTAAAATCTACCTTACGACCTCAACC
>CBVK0103220329.1:0-14354 GCA_900067695.1 Picea abies
GAACATACCTAATGGCCTTAGGTGTTGATGTTTGGGATGTAGTAGAGACTGGATACATAAATCCTATTGTGCTAGCCTCCAAGGATGATAATTTAGAATTTAGCTTTAATGCTAAGGGAGTGAATGCTATCTTGAATGGACTTGCAGAAGATAAGTTTGTAAAGGTGATGCATCTTCAAACTGCCAAAGAAATGTGGGACAAACTTATTATCATCTATGAAGGAAATGAGAAAGTAAAAGATGCTAAACTTCAAACATTTAGGTTGAAGTTTGAACAAATAAGGATGAATGAAGATGAAACAGTTAGCAAGTATTTTTTAAGAGTTGAAGAACTTGTGAATTCCATGAAGGCCTTTGGTGAGAAGTTTGAAGAATCACTCTTAGTTTAGAAGATTTTAAGATCTCTGCCTGATAAATTTAATCCAAAAGTCTCTACAATAGAAGAAATAAATGATCTTAAAACTCTGTTCATTGATCAAATTCTAGGAACTTTAACTACATATGAAATGAGAATTAGCAAAGATAAATCCATTACTAGGGAAGCATCGTTTAAAGAAGACAACAATACTGATTCAGAATTAGATGATATTGAGGCCAAATTTGTGAGAAGGTTAAAGAAAGGATCAGGAAAATATCAAGGCAAGTTTCCCTTCAAATTCTTTAACTATGGTAAAATAAGTCATTTTGCATCTAAGTGTCCTCATCGGAAAAAGGACCAGAACTTTGATGATGAAAAGAAGTACAAATACAAGAAATATAGTAAGAAGAAAAGTTTGGTTGCAAATAATGGCAATTCCTCAGAAGACACCGATAGTGACTCTTCCTGTGAAGATAAGGTAAATGACTTCATGCTTATGGCCAAAGAGGATTATGATAATAAAAGCACGGGAAGTGATGATAATGATGAAGAAATTGTAGTTGATATGGAAGGAGAACTGATCAGTGCACTGGAAGAAATTGAGAGACTCAGAATTAAGAACAGAAAGCAAAAAAATTTGTTGATACAATTCGAGAAAGACAGTAAACAACCCGATGAAGACTTTTTCCTGTTGAAAGTGGAATTAGAATAGGCAAAGAAAATAGAGGACATACTGAAACAATAGTTGTCAGAGAAGAAAGCCAAGTGTGAAGCCTTAGAAGAAGAGATAGTAAAAACCAGAAAAGAAATGGACAAATTGAAGGGATTGTATCACCAAAATTTGCCAAGTATTAAAGCCTTAGAAGCATTAACCTCCATTCTAAATCAACAAAGAAACCCAAAGTTGAAAGCTGGATTGGGGTATGAAGAAGGATCAAGTATTGGTCATCAAAGTAATACAGAACCAATCAAGTTTTTCATATCCTCAAACATTAACAATAGTCACTCTACAGAAACAAAGAAAGAAAATCAGCCATCAAGAAGGAATGAAAGAAAAAATACCAGAACCGAATTCGTTGATTAGAGAAATTATCGGCATGAAAGAAATCAACCTCCTCAAAGAAGACATATTTTTTCAATGTACAAAGGTTTTTTGTATGGTTATTTTTTTTTCTGCTCTAATTTTGGTCACAAAGGTATAAACTGTTCTTTAAGATTTAGATATGAGCAATCAAGTTTTTCAAGGAATAATTATCTGCCACTACAAAGATTGAGACAGCCAAGCAACAAACAATCATAGAATATAAATCATGTGATGTTTGGGAGAAGGACACAGGTGAAACACAACAACAATTATGAGTAGAAAAATTGTTATGATCTGTTATTTCGTGAACCAGAATGTTACAACTGCCATAATTATGGACATAGAGCTGAAGACTATCACTTAAAGAATTACAAGTCAGATTTGATCTCCGCTGCTGAAAATGTCAAGGGTTGGAAGAAGAAAGAAGATGACAAGTATGGACTAGTGTTATCAACCCAAAGACAAAAGAATCCCTGGTATATTGACAGTGGATGTTCCAAACATATGACTGGAGACAAAAGTAAGTTTCTAACTCTAAATGATAGCAAATCAGGGAATGTAACTTTTGGAAATGATGCAGCAGGAAAAATAAAAGGTAAAGGAATGGTAAGTTTGAGTAATGGCAAAAGGAAAGCTCAAGATGTGTTGTTTGTAGAAGGTCTAAAACATAATCTACTCAGTGTCAGTCAAGTTTGTGACTGAGGATGTGAGGTCATTTTTACCTCTAAAGACCGTAGAATAAAATCTGTGAATTCAGGACAACTAGTTGCAAAAGGGATAAGAACATAAAACAATGTCTATGTGTTAAAAGAAGAAAAAGAAGAATGCCACTTAAGAAAGTATGATGAAAGTTGGCTGTGGCATAGGAGACTTGGACACCTAAATTTTGATCATATAATCAAGCTCAGAAACAATGAGGCAGTAAAATATCTTTCGAAGATATCAAAGCCATATGACTCTATTTGTAAACCTTGCCAGATAGGGAAGCTTACTCATACTCAGTTCAAATATAAAACTTTCTTTCAACAGAAAAACCTCTCCAGTTAGTACATATGGATCTATGTGGACCATCAAGGAAAGAAGGTACAGGAAAAGAAAATTATTTTATGTTGATTATTGATGATTATTCTAGACTAACATGGGTTGCCTTTTTGAAGGAAAAATCTGAAGCATTTGAAAAATTCAAAGTGTTTAAGGCTCTAACAGAGAATCAAACAGGAAAAAGATTAAAGGTAGTAAGATCTGACAGAGGAGGAGAGTTTAGTTCATGGAAATTCAAAGAGTTCTATGATAAACATGGGATGAAAAGAGAGTACACAATTCCAAGGACTCCACAACAAAATGGAGTTGTTGAGAGGCATAATAGATCAGTACAACAAATGGCAAGATCAATGATGAATGAAATAAACATACCTCAGACATATTGGGTAGAAGCAATTCATACAGCTGTTCATATCCTTAACAAAGCTCATCTGAGGCCACACAGTGACAAGACTCCTTATGAACTATGGTTTGGAAGATCTGCTTCAATCAAGCATTTTAAAGTCTTTGGGAGTAAATGTTATATCAAGAACAATGATGAAAATATTGGCAAATATGAAGATAGGGTTGATGAAGGTATCTTCTTGGGTTATGCTACAAACAGTAAAGGGTACAGATGTTGCAATAAGAGATTGCATAAACTGGTTGATTGTATAGATATAAAAGTTGATGAATAAATCCCAGTCGGAAATGTAAGCATTGTTGAACCAAGGGTAGAAGATATAGTTGAAGATGAAGATGAATAGGTCCAAGGATCAGAAAGAGAAGAATGTGAATCAGATGAAGATATGAATACACCGAGTGACACAAATTAACATAAAGAAGCAAAATCACCTCTTAGGATTGTTAGAAAGAATCATCCTGAAAAATAAGATAATTGGAGATATAAATAAATGAGTTCAGACACGAAGGAAATTGATTAAAGACTTACAACAATCTCATGTTTCTTTTTTATCTATGACTGAACCTAAAAATTTTGATGAAGCCAACCAACATGATGATTGGATTAGAGCAATGAATGAAGAGCTTGATCAGATTGAGAATAACAATACTTGGGAGCTTGTCCCTAGACCTGAAGATAAAAATGTAATAGGTTCCAAATGGGTGTTTAAGAATAAAATGAATGAAAAAGGACAAGTTGTTAGAAATAAAGACAGATTGGTCTGTAAAGTGTATGCACAAGTTGAAGGTCAGGACTTTGATGAAACTTTTGCACCAGTGGCAAGATTGGAAGCAATCAAAATGTTTCTTTCTTATTCATGTCATAAGAACTTTAAATTTTATCATATGGATGTTAAGTCAACATTTCTTAATGGAGATCTAGAGGAAGAAGTATATATGGAGCAACCTGAAGGATTCTCATTGACAGATAATCCTAATTATGTTTTCAAGATGAAGAAATCCTTATATGGACTGAAACAAGAAGCACGAGCTTGGTATTATAGACTGGAAAAATTTTTACAAGACAAAAGGTTCAAGAAAGGTACTGCTGACAAAAAGCTTTACATTAAGTATGAAGGTGATAATTTACTAGTTGTTTTGGTTTATGTAGACGATATTATTTTTGGTTGTACTAATGAATCATCTGTCTAGTGGTTTGCTAACTCTATGCAAACAGAATTTGAGATGTCCATGATAGGAGAACTATCATATTTTCTTGTCTTACAAGTAAAACAAAGTTTTGCAAGAGTATTTATCTCTCAAGAAATATATTTGAAAGAAATGTTGAAGAAATTTCAGATGGAGGATTCCTCTCCTGTTAGCACACCTATGGTGGTTGGTTGCAAGCTCAGTAAAGATGATATCTCACCTGATGTTGATCAAAGGACATATTTCTCTATGATAGGCAATCTTCTGTACATCACAACATCCCATCCTGATATAATGCAAGCTGTTGGAATGGTAGGTCATTATCAGTCTGCTCCTAAAATAAGTCATTTGGTAGCTGTCACAAGGATATTCAAATACTTGAAGGGAACAATGACTTATGGTCTATGGTATCCCATAAATAAGAATTTTCAGTTAATTGCTTATTCAAATGCAGATTGGGTAAAATGTGTTGATGGGAGAAAAAGCACCAGTGGAGGAGCATTCTTTTTGGGTGACTCATTAGTAGCATGGCTCAACAAAAAACAAGGATCCATTTTATTATCAACTATAGAGGTAGAATACATTGCTGCTACTACTTGATGCACACAAATTTATTAGATGATTCAAACTCTTGCAGATTTTAAGGTAACTTACACTGATCCCATTCCAATTCATTGTGATAACACCAGTGCCATTAGTGTCTCTAAGAATCCTATTCTTCATTCCAAGACTAAGCATATTCCAATAAAGTACCATTTTCTTAGAGAACAAGTTACAAACAAAATTGTTCAACTGAATTATATTCCTTCCATAGAACAGATTGCTGATATCTTTACTAAACCATTAGCAACAACCCCTTTTGGATATCTTCGCCAAAAGTTGGGGTTTATAATTTCTTGTGTCTAATCTGTTCACCTGGTCAAGGGGAGTACTTATTGAATATCTGGTGTATTTCTAAGATTCTCATAGTTGACAGGGGGAGTATGTACTGCAATAGCTCAGGGGGAGCATGTTTCTTCTTTGACATTAGTGTGAAAGGGGGAGAAAGTGTGATGATTTCAAGGATGCTACAGTGGTATAGTTTCATGTTTTTCAAGGATGCTACTGTGGTGTAGTTGCATCATGGGGTTTCCATCAATGCCAAAGGGGGAGATTGTTGGCATGTTTTCAGACAGAAGGTAGAGTATGATGGTTGGCATATTTAACAGGAAGAGGATTCTTGTCATTGATGACATCGATGGAAAAACAGGAACAAAGTAAGTGAATTAATGCAGAGTCGAATGCAGTGCAAAGGTTAGCTGGTTGAAGATCAAATGTCAAACTCCATTTCGGAGTTTTGGCTACCAGGTTTTCAGATACCAGGAGATGGAGATATCAAGTGTCGAAACACTTCACTATAGGAGTTATGAAGTCATGAGATGCAAAACGCCGAAATCTCGAATTAGGCACAATGAATACTTGTGAATTCATGATATATTCCTAACTGTTGGATCAAGGATTGATCTGGATCGTTGATCAGACATGATGAAGGCCAGAAATTTTTTGATAAGATATGGACCAATGGGTCCATAGGAAACATGGCAAAATATCGTCATTTAACTGACTGGAAAGTCAAAGGAATGGGGTTCCCTAACCTCTCGAATTCACGACATGCGAAATTCCAAAGTGTCGAAATGTGGAAAACACCTTTTGGTGTAGGTTTCGGTTACCAGGAGATGGAGAAGTCAAGAGTCGAGCCTCTCCAACACAGGAGTCTCGAAGTCGTAAAATGAGAAACGTTGAAATTGTGAAATAGGTGCATCGCTCAAAGTTTTGGCTACCGGAGTTTCGAATACCAGGAGATAGGGATGTCACAGACTCTTGTCATCAGGAGTCCCGAAGTGCCAAAATGAGAAATCCTGAAACCTGAAAAAAGGCACATCACTCGGAGTGATGGATACCAGGATTTCGATTACTAGGAGATGGAGATGTAAGAGACTCACATCATTAGGAGTCCCGAAGTGCCGAAATGCGAAAACCCGAAACAGGCACATCGCTTGGAGTAGTGGATACCGGGATTTCGGATATCGGGAGATGGAAATGACAAAAGCTCTCATCATAAGGAGTCCCGAAGTCGTGAAACCTGAAGTCGAGAAATGATAAAGACTCCATACCAGAGTTTCGGATACTGGGAGTTGGAGGAGTCAAGAGTCAAGACTCTTCATCACAGGAGTCCTCAAGTCGTGAAACCTGAAATTGCAAAATGCCAAAATGAGAAATCGTGAAATTTCAAAGACTCCATACCGGAGGTTTGGATACCGGGAGTTGGAGATGTTAAGAACTCACACAACAAGAGTGCCGAAGTCACGAAATGATGAAATGAGAAATTGTGAAAGGCGCTAACAACTAAGTTTTATTTTCAGAGTTTCGGGGATCACGACATGGAGCGTCAAGTTATCTCATCATGAGGAATGCCAAAATACAGAAATGTTGAATTGCAAAATGGCACAAGATCCATCATTTTTAATCCAATAAGGCAGGTGAACTGGAATATTATTGGAGGGCTACTGTTCCATCTCATAGTTGATTGAACAGTTACGAATCAGTTAGCAAAACTGATTCATGATTCTTGATCGGTTGGCGTTTCAGTTGCTGAAACGTTTTTTTTTCCACCTAAGAATATTTGAAGTGTAACTGTCGTGGTTGTGAATAAAAGAAAAACATAGAGACTATGCGTGGTTGGATGTTCTGACTGAAAAATGAGTTGAACTATGGAAAAGTAAAACTACAATATGCGCAGTGTGAAGAAAGCTCAGAGATAAGGAACATAAGATGAAAAGAAGTAAAAAGGTGAAGAGAGAAGAATGTGCACATATCAAAAAGAATGAGAAGCACAGAGATAGAACAAATAGAAAGAGACAACAAGTCAAGCCAAGTATGAACAGAGTAGAAGAATAGTGTAGTAGAGAAGAATTGCAGAACAATGAAGAAGTGGTATGAATTGATTTATCTATGTTGTTGGTTATTCAATCATTTATTTGTACCAAGGGTGGTAGGGAGGTGCTAGGGAGGAATGTTTTCCTCAGAGGTTCAAGTGGGTGCTTGAACATAGGGAGTTGTAGCTTCCATCTGGTTTCATCCAGAAAAACCAGGGTGGTAGGGTGGTGTAAGGGAGAACAATTGTTCCCTGTTATACAGGTTGGTGCCTGTGTAACTAGAAGTTGGTGCTTCCATCCAGTTGGTGCTGTTATACAGGTTGGTGCCTGTGTAACTAGAAGTTGGTGCTTCCATCCAGTTGGTGCTGGAACACTCAGGGAGTTGGTGCTTCCTTCTAGTGGGTGCTAGAGAAACTAGAGAGTTGGTGCTCTCAAACAAGTTGGAGCTTGTAAAATAGAGGTAGTAGCCTCACATTGAGTTGGTGCTCAATTAAAGATGATGTACATAACTTAAAAGACTGCCTATCATTTCAAAGAAGAAGAGGTTTTCTCCCTTTATGGGTTTCCTCATGAAAATATATCTCTGTGTATATCTTATGTTTGAGTGATGCATATTATTTATGCTATCCATATGTAGTATAATATTCATGGTCACTTGGAGAAAGATTAGAAATAGTTTTAATTGTTAAATTGTTTAAGAAAAGTAACAACTGATTCACCCCCCCCCTCTCAGTTGTCTTAGTAATTTCAGCAATTGGTATCAGAGTGGGTTCCTTTTATTTAAAGGTATATCTGTAAGCTTAAACATGACAAGTCATGAAGGGACTTCAGCCAGTAAACCTCCTCTGTTTGATGGAACAAATTTTGCCTTTTGGAAGGTTAGAATGAGAACATACCTAATGGCCTTAGGTGTTGATGTTTGGGATGTAGTAGAGACTAGATACATAAAGCCTGTTGTGATAGCCTCCAAGGATGATAAGTTAGAATTTAGCTTTAATGCTAAGGGAATGAATTCTATCTTGAATGGACTTGTAGACGCCAAGTTTGTAAAGGTAATGCATCTTCAAATTGCCAAAGAAATGTGAGACAAACTTATTAGCAGCTATGAAGGAAATGAGAAAGTAAAAGATGCTAAACTTCAAACATTTAGGTTGAAGTTTGAATAACTAAAGATGAATGAAGATGAAACAGTTAGCAAGTATTTTTTAAGAGTTGAAGAACTTGTGAATGCCATGAAGGCTCTTGGTGAGAAGTTTGAAGAATCACTCTTAGTTCATAAGATTTTAAGATCTCTGTCTGATAAATTTAATCCAAAAGTCTCTGCAATAGAAGAACTAAATGATCTTAAAAATTTGTCCATTGATCAACTTCTAGGAACTTTAGCTGCATATGAAATGAGAATTAACAAAGATAAATCCATTACTAGAGAAGCATCGTTTAAAGCAGACAAGAATACTGATTCAAAATTAGATGATATTGAGGCAAAATTTGTGAGAAGGTTAAAGAAAGGATCAGGAAAATATCAAGGAAAGTTTCCCTTCAAATGGTTTAACTGTGGTAAGATAGGTCATTTTGCATCTAAGTGTCCTCATCAGAAAAAGGACTAAACTCTGATGATGAAAAGAAGTACAAATACAAGAAATATAGTAAGAAGAAAAGTGTGGCTGCAAATAATGACAATTCCTCAGAAGACACCGATAGTGACTCTTCTTGTGAAGATAAGGTAAATGACTTCATGCTTATGGCCAAAGAGGATTATGATAATAAAATCACAGGCAGTGATGATAATGATGAAGAAGCTGTGGTTGATATGGAAGGAGAACTGATCAGTGCACTAGAAGAAATTGACAGACTCAAAATTAAGAACAGAAAGAAAAAACATTTGTTGATACAGTTCGAGAAAGATAGTAAACAGCCTGATGAAGACTTTGCCCTGTTGAAAGTGGAATTAGAAGAGGCAAAGAAAATAGAAGACATAATGAAACAACAGTTGTCAGAGAAGAAAGTGAGGTGTGAAGCCTTAGAAGAAGAGATAGTAAAAACTAGAAAAGAAATGGAGAAATTTAAGGGATTGTATCATCAAAATCTACCAAGTATTAAAGCCTTAGAAGGATTAACCTCCATTCTAAATCAACAAAGAAACCCAAAGTTGAAAGTTGGATTGGGGTATGAAGAATGATCAAGTAGTGGTCATCCAAGTAATACAAAACCTATCAAGTTTTTCAAATCCTCAAACATTGACAATAATCACTCTACAAAAACAAAGAAAGAAATTCAGCCACCAAGAAGGAATGAAAGAAAAAATACCAGAAACGAATTCGTTGATCAGAGAGATTATCGGCATGAAAGAAATTGACCTCCTCAAAGAAGACAAATTTTTTCAAGGTACAAAGGTTTTTTCTATGGTTATTGTTTTTTCTTCTCTAATTTTGGTCACAAAGCTATAAATTGTTATTTAATATTTAGATATGAGCAATCAAGTTTTTCAAGGAATAATTATCTACCACTACAAAGATTGAGACAGCCAAGCAACAAAAAATCACAGACTATAAATCATGTGATGACTGGGAGAAGGACACAGGTGAAACACAACAATAGTTATGAGCATAACAATTGTTATGATCTATTATTTCGTGAACCAGGATGTTACAACTGCCATAATTATGGATATAGAGCTGTAGTCTGTCACCTAAATAATTACAAGTCAGATTTGATCTCCGTTGCTGAAAATGTCAAGGTTTGGAAGAAGAAAGGATATGACAAGTGTAGACTAGTGTTATCAGCCCAAAGACAAAGGAATCCCTGGTATATTGATAGTGGATGTTCCAAACATATGACTGGAAACAAAAGTAAGTTTCTAACTCTAAGTGATAGCAAATCAGGGAATGTAACTTTTGGAAATGATGCACCAGGAAAAATAAAAGGTAAAGGAATGGTAAGTTTGAGTAATGAAAAAGGGAAAGCTCAAGATGTGTTGTTTGTAGAAGGTCTGAAACATAATCTACTGAGTGTTAGTCAAGTTTGTGAGTGAGGATGTGAGGTCATTTTTACCTCTAAAGACTGTAGAATAAAATCCGTGAATTCAGGACAACTAGTTGCAAAAGGGATAAGAATAGAAAACAATGTCTATGTGTTAAAAGAAGAAAAAGAAGAATGCCACTTAAGCAAGTATGATGAAAGTTGGTTGTGGCATAGGAGACTTGGACACCTAAATTTTGATCGTATAATCAAGCTCAAAAACAATGAGGCAATAAAATATCTTCCAAATATATCAAAGCCATATGACTTTGTTTGTAAACCTTGCCAGATAGGAAAGCTTACTCGCCCTCAGTTCAAATCTAAAAACTTTCCTTCAACATAAAAACCTCTCTAGTTAGTACCTATGGATCTGTGTGGACCATCAAGGAAAGAAGGTACAGGAAAAGAAAATTATTTTATGTTGATTATTGACGATTATTCTAGACTACCATGGGTTGCCTTTTTGAAGGAAGAATCTGAAGCATTTGAAAAATTCAAAGTGTTTAAGGCTCTAACTGAGAATCAAATAGAAAAAGGATTAAAGGTAGTAATATCTAAGAGAGGAGGAAAGTTTAGTTCATGGAAATTCAAAGAGTTTTGTTATAAACATGGGATCAAAAGAGAGCACACAATTCCAAGGACTCCACAAAAAAATGGAGTTGTTGAGAGGTAGAATAGATCAGTACAACAAATGGCAAGATCAATGATGAATGAAAGAAACATACCTCAGACATATTGGGTAGAAGCAATTCATACAACTATTCATATCCTTAACAAATCTCATCTCAGGCCACACAGTGACAAGACTCCTTATGAACTATGGTTTGGAAGACTTGCTTCAATCAAGCATTTTAAAGTCTTTGGGAGTAAATGTTATATCAAGAAAAATGATGAAAATATTGACAAATATGATGATAGGGCTGATGAAGGTATCTTCTTGGGTTATGCTACAAACAGTAAAGTGTACAGATGTTACGATAAGAGACTACATAAACTGGTTGATTGCATAGACATAAAAGTTGATGAATAAATCTCGGTCAGAAATGTAAGCAGTGTTGAACCAGGGACAAAATATATAGTTGAAGATGAAGATGAACAGGTCTAAGGATCATAAAGAGAAGAATCTAAATCAGATGAAGATACGAATACTCTGACTGACACAAATCAGTAGAAAGAAGCAAAATCACCTCTTAGAATTGTTAAAAAAAATCATCCTGAAAATCAGATAATTGGAGATATAATTAAAGGAGTTCAGACAAGAAAGAAATTGAATAAAGACTTAGAACAATTTCATGTTGCTTTTTTATCTATGACTGAACCTAAAAATTTTGATGAAGTCAGCCAACATGATGATTGGATTAGAGCAATGAATGAAGAGCTTGATCAGATTGAGAAGAACAATACTTGGGAGCTTGTCCCTAGACCTAAAGATAAAAATGTAATAGGTTCCAAATGGGTGTTCAAGAATAAAATGAATGAAAAAGGACAAGTTGTTAGAAATAAAGCCAGATTGGTCTATAAAGGGTATGCACAAGTTGAAGGTCAGGACTTTGATGAAACTTTTGCACCAGTGGCAAGATTGGAAGCAATTATAATGTTTCTTGCTTATTCATGTCATAAAAACTTTAAATTTTATCAGATGGATGTTAAGTCAACATTTCTTAATGGAGATCTAGAGGAAGAAGTATATATGGAGCAACCTGAAGGATTCTCATTGACATATAATCCTAATTATGTTTGCAAGATGAAGAAAGCCTTATATGGACTGAAACAAGCACCATGAGCTTGGTATTATAGACTGGACAAATTTTTACAAGACAAAGGGTTCAAGAAAGGCACTGTTGACAACAACCTTTACATTAAGTTTGAAGGTGATAATTTACTAGTTGTTTTAGTTTATTTAGATGATATTATTTTTGGTTGTACTAATGAATCATCTGTCTAGTGGTTTGCTAACTCTATGCAAACAGAATTTGAGATGTCCATGATAGGAGAGCTGTCATATTTTCTTAGCTTACAAGTAAAACCGAGTTCTGCAGGAATATTTATCTCTCAAGAAAAATATTTGAAAGAAATGTTGAAGAAATTTTAGATGGAGGATTCCTCTCCTATTAGCACACCTATGGTGCTTGGTTGCAAGCTCAGTAAAGATGATATCTCACCTGATGTTGATCAAATGACATATCTCTCTATGATAGGCAGTCTTCTGTAAATCACAACATCCCGTCCTGATATAATGAAAGCTATTGGAAAGGTAGGTCGTTATTAGTCTGCTCCTAAACAAATTCATTTGGTAGCTATCACAAGGATTTTCAAATACTTGAAGGGACCAATGAATTTAGAATTTTCAGTTAATTGTTTTTTTCCTATGCAGATTGGGCAAACTGTGTTGATGAGAGAAAAAGAACCAGTGGAGGATCATTCTTTCTGGGTGACTCATTAGTAGCATGGCTTAACAAAAAGCAAGGATCCATTTCATTATCAACTACAGAGGCAGAATACATTACTGCTGCTACTTGCTGCACATAAATTTTGTGGATGATTCAAACTCTTGTAGATTTGAAGGTAACATACACTGATCCCATTTCAATTCACTGTGATAACACCAGTGCCATTAGTGTCTCTAAGAATTTTGTTCTTCATTCCAAAACTAAGCATATTCTAATAAGGTACCATTTTCTCAGAGAAAAAGTTACAAACAAAATTGTTCAGCTAAATTATATTCCTTCCACGGAACAGATTGCTGATATCTTTACTAAACCATTAGTAGCAACCCCTTTTGGATATCTTCGTCAAAAGTTGGGGGTTATAATTTATTGTGTCTAATCTATTCACCTGGTCAGGGGGAGTACTTATTGAATATCTGGTGTATTTCTAAGATGCTCATAGTTGACAGGGGGAGTATGTACTGCAACAACTCAGGGGGAGCATGTTTCTTCTTTAAAATTGATGTCAAAGGGGGAGAAAGTGTGATGATTTCAAAGATGCTACAGTGGTGTAGTTGCATCATGGGGTTGCCATCAATGCCAAAGGGGGAGATTGTTTGCATGTTTTCAGACAGAAGGCAGATTATGATGGTTGGCATGTTTAATAGGTAGAGGATTCTTTTCATTGATGGCAAGATCAGAGTATTCTTGTCATTGATGGCACCGATGGAAAAATAGGAACAAAGTAAGCGAATTAACATAGATTTGAACGCAATGCGAAGGTGTGCTTGTTGAAGATCGAATGCCAAACTCCATTTCAGAGTTTTGGCTACCGGGATTTCAGATACCAGGAGATGGAGATATTAAGTGTTGAAACACTTCACTACAGGAGTTCTGAAGTCACAAAATGCAAAATGCCAAAATCCCAATGAAGACTTGTGAATTCGCGATATATTCTTAACCATCGGATCAAGGATTGATTTGGACCATTGATTAGACACGATGGAGGCCCGTGAAGTTTTGAACACAGGGAGTTGTATCTTCCATCTAGTTGCAGCGAGAAAAACCAGGGTGGCAGTATGGTGCAAGGGAGAACAATTGTTCTCTGTTATACAGGTTGGTGCGTGTGTAACTGGAAGTTGGTGCTTCCATCCAGTTGGTGCTGGAACACTCAAAGAGTTGGTGCTTCCTTCTAGTGGGTGCTAGAGAAACCAGAGAATTGGTGCTCTCAAACAAGTTGGAGCTTTTAAAATAGAAGTAGTAGCCTCACATTGAGTTGGTGCTCAATTAAAGATGATGTACAGAACTTAAAAGACTGCCTATCGTTTCGAAGAAGAAGAGGTTTTCTCCCTTTATGGGTTTCCTTATGAAAATATGTCTTTGTGTATATCTTATGTGTGAGTGATGCTTATGATTTATGCTATCCATATGTAGTATAATATTGATGGTCACTTGGAGAAATATTAAAAATAGTTCTAATTGTTAAATTGTTTAAGCAAAGTAACAATTGATTCACCCCCCCCTTCTCAGTTGTCTTAGTAATTTCAACACCGATATCTTCTGTGTGGAGTTCACATGAGCACTTGGACATGGGACCCTGGTTTACAATGGTGGTTGGACTACTTCAACATGGTGGCTTCCATTTCTCAATGGGATCTTGGTTCTCTAGTCTACTTCAACATTATGGTGCACACTTATCCATGGGACCCTGGTATATGGTTGTACATCAAGCGTTGGGGACAACACTTTCATAAGGGGGATGGAATGTAAGGTAGCTAGAGAGGTAGTGGGGGGGGCCAGAGGGCCCATAGTGATAATAGTGGAGGTCATTCAATGTAAGGTGGACTAGGTCCACTATATTATTAAATAAGCTCCACTATATTATTAAATAAGGCCCACTATGGTAGTTAGATATAATAAAT
>CBVK0103220332.1:0-10715 GCA_900067695.1 Picea abies
TTTCTCTCTTCATAAAATTGCCTCTCTCTTGTGCATAATGCACCCCTCTCCAAGTTGATCTCCTTTTTACTCAATGAGCAAGTGATAAACCCTATCTCCAAAAGTATGGAGGGCCAAGATTGATCTTCATACACCTTATGAGATCAATGGTCAAGATTAGAATACCAAAACTTAAATTATTTCTCACTTTAAGTTTATAAAAAGTACTCATTAAGTCAACATTAAAATATAACCCATTTAATGTACTTTTTCCTATGTACAATTTTAATAAAAAGATTAACCCATGAACTTGGATAAGTTTCATTGTCCTCATCCATGCTAGGATGCCATGAATGGTGAATACCTTCCGTGCTATCCAATATCAACACTTATTCCTTTAGAATAAAAGGTTACATGCCTAACCTTGGTTTACACCTAAGACACAATTGAAATCATACCCTCTTACTTACACAAGAGCAACCCTGTAGCCAATTTGACTTACACCTACATGACCAACAACCCCAAACATTTCTAAAGATTCAAGATTAGAGATTATTTTTTACTGCATTAGAACATGCCTTATTTATTAGATTTATAGTAGGAAAAACCCTAAAGAAAGGCACCAAAAAATGGTTACAAATTTATGCAGATCATTGGCTACAAAATCTGCGAATATCAAGATTTTGTTACAAGACGACTACCAATCAACCTTCATTCAATCTTCAGTCGATTGCCACATGACCACATGTCGACCTCCTATCGAATGACCTTTCGACTTGCCGTTAATCCACCTCGATTGTGACTTTTCCTACCGATCCACATCGAATCGACTTTCACTACAAAGAATATAACAACCCAACATTCTCCCACTTGTTGCCTTATTTGCTAAACCGAGAGTTTTCTGAATGTTTGTTAACAGACCCAAGGAAACAATACCCATTTCCTCTCTACACCAAGAGAAATTCACAATTCTCACAGACTTGGTCAAAGATTTTGTTATGTTTTCCAATTCTCACAGACAACATGATATTTCTTACGGTCTCAACCAATATTGGGCGAACACAGGTCTTCAACATTGCAACAATGTAAAACAATGTATAGAACAAATTTTTGGAGGGTTTAAATGACCATTCAAGCATGAAAAATAAGAAAATAATGTCATACGGGTGTTTCAAATCGTGCCAGCACATTTCACATGTGCGGGTTTAAAAGCATGGGGTCCACAGTATCGATGCTTCGATGTCTTTCCATCATTGGTGTATCGACGAAGGAAGAAGTTCTTTCTTCATCGACGTATCGACAAGGAAAGGAAAACTTTTGTCCATGTATCAGCGTCGAAGAAAGATTTTGGACCGCTAACGTATCAACAAGGAAAGAGGATCTTTCACCAGTGTATTAGCGAAGTAAGATCTTTCTCTGTCATTTCGGCGATGGAAAAGGATCTTGGACCACCGGTGTATTGCACAAGGAAAGGAAATATTTCGCCAACATATCGGTGAGGGAAGAATATCTTTCACCGATGTATTGGTGTTGAGGAGATATCTTGGACCATCAACGTATCAACGAGGAAAGAGGATCTTTCATCAGCATATCGATGTCGAAGAAAGATCTTAGATTGCCAACATATCGGTGAGGAAAGAGGATCTTTTCTTGGTGTATCAATGAAGGAAGAAGATCTTTCTCCGTCATCGTAACGATGGAAAAAGATCTTGGATCGTCAAAATATTGGCGAGGAAAGAGGATCCAGTGTATAGGTGAAGGAAAATCTTTCTCCATAATTATGACAATGGAAAATATCTTGGACAGTCAATATATCGACAACCAAAAGTAATTTTACCTCTGAAATTCTCTATATCAACACCCAATGAAAATATTCGATTCAAATCAAGTTTGGTGTGGTGATAAAGCAATTTTGGAGCCAGTGCCTTGAAGGAAATCTACAAGTGTAAAGGACCAAAATTTGGTACAAAGAAAGAGGTCTAGAAAGTTGAGAGAAACTGAAGTGGGGGGCATGATTCCTTCACTTCAATGAAGGGTGTTGAAAGAAAAGTGAAGAAATTATGGGGAGGGGTTGTTTCTAGCACAACATAGCATAATTAACAAGTAATCATGAAGTAATCCAACAAATTAACAAGTAATCATGCAGTAATCCAACAAATTTCCAAGCCAACTATACCATCGATTACCAATAGCTTTGTCGTTGCATAGATACATAGAGCTCAAGCATAATCTTCATGCTATTTGTCAAGAAACTAAAATTGGATTGTAACTATGAAACCATGATCCCAATAAAAAAGGAAATGAGATGTGAAGGAAAACCATCAATCCAATTGGTAGGGTGTACTATTGTGGGGGAATTTACAAATAGTTTTCACAATCCAAGCAAAGAGATTTCACTATAGTACAACCAATGATCAAGCTACTTGTTAACACCATTATCAAGCAACGATTTCAATCCTCAAGCATTCATGAAACCTGCAAATCAACTGAGTGCAAAAACCATAATATTATCCCAACACTTGAATGAATTGGTAATTGGGATTAATTAACATCAAATCTAGGGAATCGTAGCATTTTTGGGCAATGCTTGTGGTTTATGAAATACCGAACAACATATTAAAAAACAAAATCGAATCAAGCACACATAAACTCAATCACACAGCGATGTAAACTCACAAGAGACAACAGATATTTTACCTTAAGAACCCAAATGGGAAAACCAACATCAAATGGCTTTGCTAAGTTTTTTTCTCAACAATTGAAGAATTACAAACAAATTTTGGCTCTCTACAGATCACAATCTCAAAAATCTTCTCAACAACTCTTTTCTTCTCTACCAAAGAACCCCTTCTCCAACGTTGTGGACAGGTTTATAGGCTAAATTAGCTCACTCGGAGCAACTAAAAGGCAAAGCATCACCAACCATTTATCTTCCTAACTCCAATATTCTTCCTCTGCATTTTGGATTTTGTTGGCAACATTCTGATTTATGGTTCCTTGTCATATATTTGTCTTCTACTCTTGTTTTTATTTAATGCTTTTAATTATTTTTTGCTTTCCTCGACAATGCAACACTTTGGAGGCAAGTGGTAGTGGATTGGACAAGCATGGGGCCCTTCACAATGTCAATTGTCCTCGAACCTCATCATCAATCTCCTATCCTCGAGCTTATTTCATAGCCAAACTTCGCATTAAGTCCATTCAATTTATTGCATTTGGTTTCATATCACAACTCCCCATTGGGAGGCATTTGGTCTCCAAAAGTTGATTCGTGGAGGAGATGGAAGCGCATGGCCTCCTCTCATCTCTCCAAGTCCACTACTCCATCAATTATGAAGGATGAATGCTTCATGTTTTCTCTATTCAAGTTGTTGGTCTACCCTTGTTCAACTACTGCTAGGGATGTTTTTCCTTTCATGTGTGTGTTTTGATGATGTAGGCCTAACCACCTTTAACTAAGCAATGTTTTTTCTATCTTCAATAAAAATTTGCATCCATTTTCCATGTGTATGGGCTACCGAACATCACTTCACAAGCATCCAATGGTGCCACTTTGCATTCTACTTCATCAACATAATCAGTGTTGATGGAAAATATATTTTTTCACTCTCGGTGATCCTCATTGTAAACTTCCCTTGACTCTAACCCCATGAACATGGTTGTACTAAATCATGAGTTTCTAGACCAAGCTCATCTATTAAGGATTCAGAAATCAAATTATATTAAGAACCATTATCAAATAAAGAATTCGTCTTCCAATCCTTTGCTTGAACTTTGATTTGGAATAGAGCATTCATGTCTCCACTTTCCATTGGCTACTACAATGTGGTGCACACTATGGTTCCAGCCACATCAAAGGTTCTTTCTACCTCAATGTGTTTTGTCTTGGTGGCTACATTTGATCCTTTATTGGACTTGTCCCACTTTAGACACAATTTTGGATGAAGTTTCGAGCACTTCTCATCCGTTCACCCATCTACATCATAATGTTTGCAATGGCTATTGGGATATCTAATTTTTTGGACTATGGCTACAATATTCTCATATTTTGTCTTGCTAGTCTCTTCTTGGCTCTTTTGTTGTTTCCCCTTCTTGGATTCCAACTCAATGTAGAGACATTTCGTGCTCACCAAATCTATGCTTTTCAAAATAAGACACTACAATTGCCTTTGAATATGACTGAATATTCCTCCAAGTTACTTCACCACCACTCCAAAGAGATACACGTCCTAATGGCTTGCTTCTAGAATTCAAAAGTGTATTCTTGTACACCTTATCCATTTTCTTGTCCAAGGTAATGCCATTTCATGAGTTGCTCATTTAAGTAGTCTATGGGACAAAATTCTTGCAAGTGGTAAGGAACGTGATCGTGCCACCTCATGTATTCCTAAAGAGAGATATTGTTCCATTGGAAGAATTCCAAGAAAAGATGGACTGATACGTTTAGTTCAAAATGACCACGGCACAAACCATCCAGATATTGGAAAATTTGTTATTCGCGAATATATTGAGTCCTATAAAGAAACAAGCAACAATATGTTCAAGTCCTCCCATTTTGCAACCATGGGCTTCTTGCCTATCCTCAATTCATCTACATAACTCTCCCACCACAATAGAGCATGTCCGATCATCTTCAAATGGGCAAAAGAAATATGATATGTTTCTTTCAGTTAATAAAGGCTCATAGAAACTTCCAATTGTTTCAACCAACTACTCTATTTCAGCGCTAACTTGAACATCATAAATTGGTATTTCAAACTTCACTTCAACTTTCAAAAGAACACTGGAAGATGAAAAAAGAGTATTTTTTTTGTTAAATTTATAGCTTGGAAGGTGTCTCAACATTGGCATAAGTATCCAGGCATGTTGAAAGACACATTAATTAATACCCAGATCACCATTTTATTTTTTCCTGAGTTTTGACTTAAGAAAAACATAAAATTAG
The DNA here is from genome assembly GCA_900067695.1 of Picea abies. Lineage (NCBI taxonomy): Eukaryota > Viridiplantae > Streptophyta > Pinopsida > Pinales > Pinaceae > Picea > Picea abies. Next base: position 4,925 of record CBVK0103220332.1, read on the forward strand.
TCAAATAGTTTTATTGGCTTTATTTTCTCAAATTTCCTAAGTTTATGACTAAAGAAAATTAAATTTTCACTTAAAGTGAATTTTCTGGAATCTTCTAGAAAACTCAAGTGAATTTTCTGGAATCTTCTAGAAAACTCATGAGAGGGGGAAATGAGAAAAATGCAAAAGATAAAAAAGAGGCTAATTCAAGGGTGATGACACACACATTGAGTTGAGAGCTGAAGAGGGCAATTTGGATGAGGAAGAGGGTGAATTTGTAGCTGGAGGAAAGGCGATTTTGCAGGGTCATACAGACTGAGTTTGTTGGGTTGTAAGAAATTTCCGAATTATCTATTCTAATCATTTTCTTCCTCTAAAGCCAATAAAATCACATATTTATTGGTTTTCCCCACACTGGGGTTTCCAGGGTAATTTTTGATGTTGGTATTTTTATGTGCTTGGTTTCTGTTGCTTTTGTTGTGCATTTGAAGTTAAGAAACTCAATTGTATTTTCTATTGCATAGTTTAGAATTTTGTTTTTGGTTTAAGATAAATTTTGGGGTATAAAAACTATTGGAAAATAAGATATGATTGCTAAGTTTTAAGAAAATTAACATGGTATCATAGCTTAGCCTTTGAATACAAAGGAGACAAGACGATTTTACAGGTGGCCAGAAAGTAAAAATCAGCAAGGGGTTGAACTACCAAGGAGGGCGTGTGAGCTAGGGCAGCAGAGAAAAGATGGAAAATACAAGCTTGAGGTTCGAGGACAGACTAGAAGGAGCTTCTAACTTCAGTCCATGGAGAGAGTGCATTTCTCAGGTGCTAGAGGAACAAGGATTGTGGGAGTTTGTTGAAGGTACAGTAGTGCTACCAATTGATCCATCACAACAACCAACTCATCTCAGGAAGGACATAAAAGCTAGAAGAATAATCATTGGAGTCAAATACCACATCATTCATCATTTGTCAAGGAAGAAGAGAGTCAAGGATATGTGGGAAGCATTGACCAAGTTGTACCAGTCAAATAACCAAAGTGGAAAGATGTTGCTCAGGGAAAAACTCAAAAGAACTAAGATGGCCAGAGGTGATTATGTTGCTACATATCTCACCAAGTTCACTCAAATCATAAACGAGCTAGAACTGTAAATTACTTGCATAATTTTCAGAAGTTAAATTTCAGCAGTAAATAATTTTTGGGTGATTAAAATTATTGGCAATAATTTCTGTTTGCTGAGTTTAAAGAAATTAACATGGTATTAGAGCTCAGCCTCTGAATATAGAAACCAAGTTCTTTTGCTGTGAAGACCATGTGCAAATCAGCAAGGGGGTCGAGTTACCAGAGAAGGCATGTGATTCAGGGCAACTAACATTATGGCCAATGCAGGCTTGAGATTCTAGGATAGGTTGGAGGGAGCCTCAAATTTTAGTCCTTGGAGAGAGCGAATTGGTTTGTTGCTTGAGGAACAAGGTTTGTGGGAGTTTGCCGAAGGGACAACAATACTTCTAGCAGACCCAACACAACAACCAACTCATCTCAGGAGAGATATGAAGGCTAGGCGAATTATTATTGATGTTGTCAAAGACCACATCATTCCTCATCTGTTTGGTAAGAAGACAACTAAGGATATGTGGAAGGCCCTAGTTAAATTGTACTAGTAAGATAACCAGAGCAGGAAGATGCTGCTTAGGGAGAAATTCATAAGCACAAAGATGGGCAGGGGAGAGTTAGTTGTTACATATCTCACCAAGTTCATTCAGATCAAAGATGAACTAGCATATGTTGGGGAGACCGTGGATGAGACTGAGTTGGTGAGGACAACCTTGAATGGCTTCACCAAGCAATGGGACGTGTTTGTCTGAGTGGTAGCAAGAAAGAAGCTTCCCGACTAGGAGAGGTTGTAGGACGACTTCACTTAGGAAGAGATGCAAGGTGGGTATTCACAGGCCAACAAGCCAAAGACTGAAGATGAGGATAACCTTGCCTTCATTGGAAAGGGAAAATTCAGAGGGAAGAAAGGACCTAGTCGGGGTCAGACTTCAAAAGGTGAAAAGAAGAAATATTTCAGCAAAATCAAATGTTTTGTCTGTCACAAACCAGGACACTTTGCTAGTCAATTCCCAAACAAGAAGAAGCACAAGAAGAAGTCACACATGGCAGCATCAGCTTTAGCTGAAGTTGATGAGTTTGCATCTAGATTTGAGAGTGAGTTATCACTCACTACATGTCTCTCTAGTTTAGCCAGTTCATGCATATGGTACATAGACAGTGGCACCTCTAGTCACATGATTGGAGTGCGGGAGTACTTCTCCAGTTTGAAGGAGGAGGAAATGGATCATGTTACTGAGACGGGCAATAATTCCAAGTGTCGGGAAGCGGGCCATGGGACAGTGACATTTCAGAGGAAGTCTGGGAATCCACTTATGGTGAGATATGTGTTACATGTTTCGGGGATGAAGAAGAACCTGATATCAGTTTCAGCCTTGGAGGATAGGGGCTATGTGGTCTCATTTCAAGATGGGAGAGTGTACATTAGACCCAAGGACTCCAAAACTGCTAAAGTGATTGGAGTCAGAAGAGAGAAGTTGTATAGGCTTCAGTTTGAGCCAACTCGAGCATTGATGAGCAGTGCATGTGACATGGGAGAGTTGTAGCATAGGAGGATGGTGCACTTGCGTAATGGAGCACTCAAAGTGCTCAAGGATATAGTGACAGGACTTCCAGATTTCAACACAGAGCATCATGAGGTATGCAAGGGATGTGCTATGGGGAAGTATACCAAGACAACTGTCCCAAACAGTGACAGCAGGACAGGAAGCATTCTTGATTTGATACACTCAGACGTATGCAGGCCCATGTCATCACCATCCTTGATTGGGTACAAGTATTACGACACCTTCATCGATGACCATTCCAGGAAGATCTGGATCTATTTCATGAGGACCAAGGACAAGGTTCTCAGCCGTTTCCAAGAGTTCAAAGCTCTTGTGGAGAACCAGATAGGTAGAAAGATCAAGACATTGAGATATGACAATGGAGGGGAGTAAACCTCAAAGGCCTTCAAGGATTTCTGTGCAGATGCTAGGATAAAGAGGGAGTTTATTGTTTCATACAACCCACAACAGAACAGGATGGCAGAAAGGAAGAACGAGGCCATTGTTGGGGCTGCAAAATCTATGTTGTATGATCAGGATCTGCCTATATTCTTGCAAGAAGAGGCCTACAACACTGTAGTCTACATTCATAACAAGAGTCGTCACAAGGTGTTGGGGAGGAAGACTCTTGAGGAGGTATTTACAAGGAGAATACTTGAGGTTGGACACTTCATGATATTTGGATGCCTATTTTATTGTCACGTCCCTTCGAAGAAGAGAACGAAACTCGAGGCCACTGCGGAGAAGGGGATCTTCGTTAGATACAACAAGACTTCCAAGGGTCAAGAGGGATGAGAAGTTCGAGGAGGACATAGCGTTGAGGAAGGCTCATGGGATTGTTCTAGCAGCAATAGGGGATTAGGAGCTAGAGACTCATAAAACTAAGGATACACAGGTTATAGGTGCAGGTACATGTGCAGGTGCAGATGATCAGATTGCATATCAGGACAAGGCACAGGGGGCTCCTCCAGTGCAGGTGCAGATGATCAGATTGCATATCAGGACAAGGCACAAGGGGCTCCTCCAGTGCAGGATACTCCTTCTACTACTAGGAGGAGGAAGACTGGATGGGAAGAGCGGACCTTGAGAGAGGCATAGGAGTACATGGGTGTTCCTAGGAATTATGTTAGGGAGAGTCGAGCACCACAGAGATTTTCCAGTTATATGGCTTTGATGAACGAACTATTAGAGGCCTAGCCTTCCAACTTTGAGGAGGCATCACAGTAGAATATTTTGAGAGATGCCATGGTGGAAGAGTATGCTTCCATCATGAAGAATGATGTATGGGATGTAGTGCCCCAGCCAAAGGGGAAATCAGTGATTGGCTCTGGATGGATCTACAAGATCAAGCACGTTGTGGATGGCAGTGTGGAGAAGTTCAAACCTGGTTTGTGGCTAAGGGGTTCTCTCAGAAGGAGGGAATAGATTATGATGAGACATTCGCCCCAGTGGCGATATACACTTCGATCGTGGTCGTGATCTTGATTGCAACAGAGATGGGGTGGAAAATCCACCAAATGGACGTGAAGATGACCTTCCTTAATGGCATCATTGAGGAGGAGGTGTATATTGAGCAGCCAAAGGGTTTTGAGGTGCAGGGGAGAGATTCTCATGTTTGCAGGTTGAAGAGAACCTTGTATGGGCTCAAGCAGGCTCCTAGGGCGTGGTACTCACAGATAGATAGTGACTTGCAGGGGATGGGCTTCACCAAGAGTGAGATAGACTCTAACCTCTACTACATCATAGTTGGAGGCGAGCCACTCATTCTTTTGTTGTATGTGGACAACCTGTTTCTCATAGGTTCAAAGAGGCTCATAGTAGAGTGTAAGCAGGACCTAACTTCGGAGTATGAGATGAAGGATTTGGGGTTTATGCACTACTTTCTTGTGTTAGAGGTGTGGTAGAGAGATGGTCAGACTTTCCTTGGACAAGGGAAGTATGCAGTGGAGATTCTGAAGAGATTCAGTATGCGGGACTGTAGGCCTATGTCTACACCCATGGTGACCAACTGGAAGAAGATTGATGCTTCCAAATCAGAGGTAGTAGACCCTACTCTTTATAGACAATTGATTGGCTCTCGGATGCATCTAGTCAACACTAGACCAAATATAGGTTTTGTGGTTAACAAACTCAGTCAGTTCATGGTTGAGTCGAGGAGAAGCATGGTTATGAGATAATTGTGTGGAAAAATTGAGTATGGGTTGAGTTATATCCAGGGGTGAAGATGACAGGATTTACAAATGCATATTGGGCAGGCAGCACAGTGGAAAGGAAGAGTACTTCAAGTTGTTGTTTCAGCTTGTGATCAGGAGGTGTTTCCTTGATCGGGATGAAGCAGAAGTTAGTGGCATTGAGCTCTGTTGGGGTAGAGTACATGGAAGCTAGTTTAGCAGCAAGTGAGGCCATTTGGCTTCGTAAACTGCTCATGGGTTTGTTTGGCCATGATTTGGATGCAACTATCATTCACTATGACAATCAGAGTTGCATCAAGCTCTCTCAAAATCCAGTGTTTCATGACAAATCCAAACACATTGAGATCAATTTTCATTTCATCAAGGACTGTGTGCAGAAAGGAAAAATGAAGCTATAATATGTGCTTATAAGTGAGCAAGTTGTAGACATTCTCACAAAGGCCTTGATGAAAGGCAAGTTTGTTTTCTTCAGGGATTAGTTGGAGTGGTGCAAAACACCTTCCTCGCTAAAAGGGAGTGTTAAATTTGTAGCTTGGAAGGTGTCTCAACATTGGCCTAGGTGTCCATGCATGTTGAAGGACACATTAATTAATACCCAGATCATCATTTTATTTTTATCCTAAGTTTTGACTTAGGAAAAGCATAAAATTAGTCAAAAAAATTTATTGGCTTTATTTGCTCAGATTTCCTAAGTTTATGACTCAAGGAAATTAAATTTTCACTTAAAGTGAATTTATTGGAATCTTCTAGAAAACTCATGAGAGGGGGAAATGAGTAAAGTGAAAAAGATAAAAAAAAAAAATAGGTTGGGGCAAGGGTGAGGACACACACATTGAGCTGAGAGATGAAGAGGGCGATTTGGCTGAGGAAGAGGGTGAATTTGCACAGGCCGAGTTTGTCGGGCTATAAGAAATTTCTGAATTAGTTGTTGTAATTATTTTCTTCCTCTGAAGCCAATAAAATCC